>VNKF01004772.1:0-245695 GCA_008044355.1 Drosophila lacteicornis
TTTTTTTTATAATTTAATTTTTAATAATTTTGAATTAGAAATTAATCGTTGTTTTTGTTTTTGTATACATATTTTTTTGTTAAGGCTTTTAACTCTAAAATAAATTCTAATCTTAAAGTAAAAAGTTTTTATGTCTAAGTTAATATTAACATTTTTTGATGCTGTCAAAAGGATTTGTTTTACATTTTTTGTTATATTAAAATGTTCTTTCATTATGTTTAAAAATATTATTTCTAGCTGACTTCCACTGCGAAGCATTAAAATGCGTATCGCAAAGTTTAGAGTTCTCTCCAAGGCTGCAGCGTAAAATTTCCTCCCACAATGCTCTTCTTACTGCGCATTTCGGTGCATTTATAAATTTCACGCCTTCCACGTGCTTGCGGCAAAAACTACAATATGTCATTTTTGTTGTGCACAAGGGTTAAACTTCGCGAAAAAATTTGTCCGCACACAACCTTTCACATCAACAAGCCAGCAAGCACTGAACGTTAACGGACTGAAAACCGAATGAGACGGCAGCCGACGAGACTACCTTGTATAATTGTATCATGTGTGCGACGAAAGAGAAAAAAGCTCTGCTGGAATCCCCCGAAAGCTTGCGGCCCCGTTAGTTTGGAAACTTTCGACAGGGTTGCCATTCGTGGGGACCTTGATTTCGGGATCCCGCTATCTTTTTTGGGAACCTCGCATGTAAACAAAACTTTCAATTTTGTCGCTAAATCTTAAGCGATTTTTGTGATATTTGGTATTTAACCCAAATATTTCTTGGAATGTTTGAGTGTTTAGTTTCAGATTAAACGGTTGGTAAATAAAGTATTGTAAAGCAATTTAAATTAAAAAGAAATTGTAAGTTCCTTAATAAGGGATGTTTTTTTATTCTGTTTCGACTTAAGTATTCTTTTTGAATATTCTTATTCAACTTTAATAAAAATCCCCAAAAAGGAACCCCATTATAAAACCCATTAAATTCTTTCATTAAAAATTAATATATGTATTTATTTCCTATAGAAATTTCACAAAACCTTTCTGGAGAACCATCTAGCATACAAGGACTCCTTATCTACGTGTACAACCTGATAGTGCAGTCAGCGCCTGTGGAGAACACCCATGGCTGGACAGGATGCCAGTTAACGTCCAGCACACCAAACTCATCTCGCTTCTCGTGCGTCTGCAGCTTCTTCAGCGGAACAATCAATGGGTTTTGCAGCAAGTCACTAGAAAAACACAAACAGATTAAAAGAAACTCAAGGTAAAAGTTATACCGAAGCCACTTACTTGTAAACCATGCCGTGGGAGACGATAACAGCCTGGTCATCGCTGCCCGAGGCAAAGAGCGGATAGCGGAGATGGAAGGCCACACTGCGAACGGCATTGCGATGAAGGCGCATGGTCTGATACGGTTTGGTGGACAAATCCAAGTCGAACCAGAGCATCTTCTTGTCGTAGGTGGACACGAGCAGATTGTCGCCCTTGGGATGGATGGACATGCCCGATATCCACTTGGAGTTGGTCAGCAGCTTCTTCACCAGCTCTTGCTTGACCAAATCATAGATGCGAATGTTGTGCTGAGTCTGCAATACCAAAGATTAAGTAAACAGAGCTTAAGGAAAGAGGTAACATCCCAACTTACCGCCACAAAGAAGCACGGCTTCGCCGGATGGAAGAGCACGCACTGGATCAGGCCCTTGCTCTTGGAGAATGGAATCTGCGAGCGTCGCTTGGACAGTTGATGGATCAGCGCCGATCGGTTGGCACCCTCTGGCATCACCGTGGCCAGATAGTCACCCCGTCCATGCCAGGTCACCTGGCGTATGGGCTTGAAGTGCGTGATGACCACGCGGACGCCCTTCTCCTGCTCGTCAGCCTCGGCAGTGGACCACTGAACCGCCACCTTGATGCGCTCGCTCTCGATGACATCCTGTTTGGGCGCCTCGGCCAGCAGGTCGTCGGTCTTCTTCACCAGCACCTTGTCACCCACCTTCGGGTTGACCAGCAGCAGTCTGTTGCCGGTGGCCACGGCGATGATGGACAGCTTGGGATTGGGACACCAGGCCACGCAGCGCACCACCTCGTCGGTCTCAATGGTGCGAATACAACGGCCCGTGGCAATTTCCCAAACTAAAAGGAATGGCAAGGATTTAAATTCTGAAAAGATTTACAAAGAAATGGTACTCACTCTTGACTGTCTTGTCGTCCGATCCAGAGACCAGGTACTCGCCCTTGGGCTCCACGCTGACGGAGCGCACCAGGTCGGTGTGGCCGCGATAGACCAGACTCTCCACCGTGGGGAAGGGCTGCAGGTCACGCGGCGAAGGCAGCTTGGGTATGAGGTATTCGGCGTCGATGTTCAGCTTGACGCGCTTGGCACGCGGACAGAGGTACAGATCCAGGCAGCGCAGGAAGCGCTCGCGCAGGTATCTGGAGTAGGCGGGCACCTCGCGCAGCGACTTGAACTTCTGGGGCATGAAGTGGAGCTTGCGCTTGTGCGGCTCGTCCTTGAGCTTGAGCCACTCCTTGGTCTCCTTGGCGTCGAACAGGTACTCGGGCGGCGGATTGTAGGACTCGGCATGGCCGGGCAGGTCACGTTTGGGCGCCGAGACGGGATCGTGAATGCGACGCATATGCTCGCGACTGGTGTCCGTCTCCCAGAGCATGTAGAACTTGGGGCCGCGCTTGGCCTGCTTTTCGCGCTCCACCTCCTCGGTGGTCTTCATCCAGCCCATCTTGAGGGCGTGCACCATGCGCGAGACGCGCTTCTTCTCGGACACGGAGGGCAGGAAGGAGCGCTTGTGGTCCGGCACATTTTTTATGGGCATCTTCTCCACCTCCGAGGTGAACCATTCGATCCAGGGCGCGTACTCCTCGTGCTCCTCGTTGGGAATTCGGCCCTTGGTGATGCGCTTGATCAGAGCAATGTCCTCGTCCGTGAGGCGTACCTCCTGACCGGTCAGGGGATCCTTCACCGTTCGCCAGAAGTCCGGATCCTCGATTTTGCGCAGGAACTCGTCGATGCGATCGCCCTGCTTCGGCTTCACTATCTTCTTGGCATCCCAGTCGTAGCCGATGTGCTTGTACTCGTCGTACCAGTGCATGGGTATGTTGCCTACGGTGTTGCGAATGTCCTCCTCGTCGGAGGTGTCCGAATCGTGGTATTCTGGCTTAGAGGGATCCCTTTGCGGGAGTTCTGTTGCTGTGGGTTTCTTCGCGGCGCCGCTGCTGCTGGGCTTGTCATCGGCTTGGCTTTGCTTCGATGTGCTAGCAGGCTGTTCCTTTTCCTCCTCCTCCTCGGAGTCATCTCCGTCATCCTCCTCCTCTTCTTCCTCTTCATCACCGCTCTCTTCATCATCCTCAGCTGAACTGCCCCCAGCTTGCTTTCTGCCCAAATAGTTACCCTCCTCGTCGCTCTCAAACTCCAGATCCTCACTGGTGTCCGAGTGGTACTCCTGATCTATGCCCTCGTCATCGGTGGAGTCCTCGCCGGGATCCTTGACCGCTTGCAGCAGGTCCTTAAGAGAGCAAACACATGCAGGTGATTTTGGGTGCGACTTTTATAGGTGTTACTAGGCAACTTACCTCCTCCTCCTCGTTGTCCGAGGCTTCGGAACTGGCGGCTACTTCATTTGTGGGCTCCGGCTCCTTTCCCTTGCGCTTAAGTGTTAGTTTTTTAGTCATTTTTATGGGAAAACAAAACTAACGCGGCGCACGTGTTGCAGTCAGCGATAGTGATGGGCGTTGAATAACGATAACTTATCTGTTCTAGTGCCGCCACTGTGGGAGTTATCGATAACCGGAAAATTCTAAAAAATTAATATACTTTCTTCTATTATGTTAGACTTCCTTAATTTATTTATCCTTGCATATACAAATTTAAAACTTTTTTTAAAATAAACTTTTCCTTAATAAATGTAAAGTTAAGTTTAGTCCATACTGAAAATCCTTTTATAAATTACAAAGAAATGAGAACTCACCGGTGTGAAGGAATTAAAAAATAAATCTATAATGAGAGCTTAGATATATGCTTCATATATATATAGAACAAAATAACCAATTTGTAGCTCAGTGTAGTCGACCTCCTACGCAAGAGTGAGCAAGTCTCAAAATACCCTAACGCCAATCAGTGCTGCCAATTCTTTGGGTAATAAAAAAGCTAAGCTATCGTATGAACACAGCTTGAAATATCTTAAAAAATAGGTAAAAATAGTTTATTTTTAGCCTTTTTCCAGCTGTGGTCTAGAGTCCTTTAAGTGTGACGTGTTGCTGTGCGGGAGAAAATTCTCCCGTTTCTGGAGAAATTCAACATTATTATCGGAAAATCCGACGAGCACACTGGACTTGTTTTCTAAGTTTAAACTTACTTTACTTTTTAATAAGGTGCACGTTCGAGCCTTGTAATATTTCAAATATTGCTTAATAAAATGTTGCCAAGTTGTCTTGGAAAATAGCTGTAATTCCCGCTAGCCGCTATTTTCAAATTTTTCCCGCACTTATCTATCGAAAAACGCTAGTTCCAGTGGGGAAATATCTAAATTGGCAGCACTGATTCTTGGTCAATCCATTTTTCAGTAGAATTCGCAGGCTTACGTGCGGATTTTTTGCTGCCAGCACGGTGATTACAAGCACCACACGGCAACCAAAGACCCCTCGAGTCCGGCAACAACAAAGCCTCGCCGCCGGAGCGTTCATTACTCATCCGGAAGACGAGCGCACCATCGATTTGTGTCGACACACAAACACACAAGGGCAAACAAAAGTGCACACGCACACAGCCAGCGCAGCCCCACATACAACATACAAGACATACGCACTCTCCAGAAAGCACACATAAACAGAGACGTCACGATGACTGCGCCGCGACGCCTGAGGAAGGAGCTGAGCGACCTGCAGGAGAACACACTGAAGGGATTCCGGGACATCAAGACGGACGATGACAACCTGCTGCGCTGGACAGGTCTGATCGTGCCGGACAATCCGCCGTACAACAAGGGGGCCTTCCGCATCGAGATCAACTTCCCGGCGGAGTATCCCTTCAAGCCGCCAAAGATCAACTTCAAGACGCGCATCTACCATCCGAACATCGATGAGAAGGGCCAAGTGTGCCTGCCCATAATCAGCACGGAGAACTGGAAGCCGGCCACGCGCACCGACCAGGTGGTGCAGGCCCTGGTGGACCTGGTCAACGATCCAGAGCCGGAGCGTCCGCTGCGCGCAGAGCTGGCCGAGGAGTTTCTGCGGGATCGCAAGAAGTTCGTGAAGAACGCCGAGGATTACACCAAGAAGCATAGCGAGAAACGTCCGGCGGATTAGCGGGACGCAAACGGAGGAGGTGGCAACGGAGACGGCGACGACAGCGGCAGCGGCACAGCAGATTCTCCATCGCCCCCGCCCTTAGTCTTGTGATTTTCAGTTTAGTTATTTAATTTTCATTTCGTCAAAAAACTCGACCTCTCACCCCTGAAACCCTGAAACCCTGAAGAACCCTCTCCCCTCGAAAAGCGAAGCGGATTGCCCTGGCAGAGTACATAGTCTTGTAAAAGTAGCACTGTAATTTTATGCAAAATGAGAAATACACGTTCGTTATGTTAAAGGAACAGCAGTTGGTTCTGGGACGGGAACGGGCATGGGAAAGGCCTCCTCGCCGAGCATGCCGCGGAAGCAGGTCAGCAGCACGCCGTTGTTGTGCTGGACGAGGGCGTTGCTGAACTGGTTCTTCTGCAGCTCCTTGATGTCCAGCAGGCTGTGAATGGCGCCAGCCTGCTCATCCTTGATCAGTTCCAGCACTGCGCTTAGCTCTTGGCCAGCTGAGGCCTTGGGTTTACTTAGGATAAGTGTTGGCGAAGGATTGCTCTCGAAACTGGAGTCCTGGTAAACGTTTTCCATGAGGAACAGCAGCAGGGAAGCGGCATAGTGAGTGAGGAACAGGAACCTCTGAAAGACGATGCTCTGGGGCTGTGCATCTCTTATCCCCTCCAGCAAATCCACAAAGAAGCGTCGCTGGGCGCTGTGGTAGGTTTCTTCCTTGGAAGGTGCCTGGTAGTTGAGTATTCTGTCCTCCAACTGACACCGAGGTGAAGTTTGCCAAATGGGATCGAGATCAAAGGTGTCGCGGATGCGCAGACGCAGCAGGAGTACGGGCTCCGAGGCAAACATGCTGCTCTGCAGGCTCTGCACTGCAGCTCCTCTAGAAACTCGCAGGACTAAAGGAGTTGCTCGATTGGAAGCGTATGAGTACGAGGCCTTGCCGCTGGGGCACTTTTCCAGCTGGTTAAACTCGCGACGCAGGCAGTAGATCTGCTTGAGGAGATCCCCATGCTTCCGGTTCTCCCTCTCGGTGTAGGAACCCCCGTAGACGGGCACCGAGAAGCCCAGAGCCTTGCTCGTCGCCTCCTTGTCCACGATGCAACGGCTGTCCGCCAAGGGTTTGACTTTGTAGCGACTGTAGTAAGCGTTGGAGACGAGGCCTCGCAGGTGATGCAGGTGCCTCAGGTAATGCCTATCCTTGGACTCGTACGCATAGATGCTGCCCTCGATGGCATCCGACTGGAGCTTCATGTACAGCCGGCAGACGATCTCGTGCTGCATGAGAAAGTCCGCGGGGATCTGTGACCGGGCAAACAGAGGCATCACCATGGTGTCGTTTGGCTGCGCCAACTTGACCTTTAGCTCCTCCAGCAAGCGGGGCAGGCCAGCTGCCGAGTCCTTCTGGTAGTTCAGGCAAATGACATAGACCTCCGAGTTGCCACGCTTCGAGGTGGCCGGCTTGAAGATGTGCACCTGCTCGAAGACGCAGTTCAGCATGTACAGGAGTGACACGCTGCAGGCCTCGAAGAGCGTGAACATCTTCACCAGGAAGCTGCCGCCTGTGGCGAGGATCTTCAAGGCGCTGAGCACCTCGGCGAAGAACAGGCGCACCACAATCTCCTCCTGGCAGTCCGGCTGGGCAGCACAGTCAATGGAGCCATCGGCGGTGACCAGATCCACATTTCCCTGAAATTCATCTTTACAACGCTCCGCCAGATGCTCAATGTTGGCCACATCCAGGAGGTTGCCCGTGAGATCCTTGTGGAAGAGCCAATTGTCCAGCGTGTGGAAGATGAACCTGTCGTCGGTGATCATCTCGTTCAAGGCGTTGCCTTCGTAATAAGGATTCAATGTGGTCGAACGCCAGCGCCATTTGATCTGCAATGGGAGATTGTATTGGGACTCCCAGAAAGCGCTACTCCTTTACTCACCTCTTCCTCGGAGTATGTACTGTGCAGGTAGTGATTCAAGGAAGCTATAAAGGCTCCCGGAGCCTCGCAGAGATGCAGAGTATTCACCACCGGACTCTTGACCAAGGGATAGCGGTGGAGACACTCGAAGAACTTGCACCACGCCACGGTAACAAACTCCGCCTTCGTCTCGTTCTTCAGGCGCCACGATACCTCGCCCGAGGGATCCCGCCGGTTGGTATGAGCACTCCACTCCTGCACTCCGTAGTCGTTAAGCCGACTCTTTACTGCATTTAGTTGCTCTCGGAGCCCTTGGAGCGCCTCGTATTGGTAGAACTCGCTGAAGAGAGGTTGATCCGGCGGAGGCAACTGCCAGGATTGACTCCCGCGCGGCTTCTGGTACTGAAACTTCTTCCCAAAGAGCTGCTCCAACTCCGATTGCCCGATGGCCTGATAGTCCGCCTGGAAAGTAGGAAATAATGATAGAGTGGTCGTAGAAGAGTGCTCTGATGCTCACCATTGGGTGAGGCTTTCCTTGAGGAGGCGGCTGACAGCCACGTTTGAGCGGGGAGTTCATTTCCTGCGTTGCTTGGGGAATTTTTCAAATTGGCAAACAATTGGAATTTCGCCGGCTCAGATTCGCAAATAGAGATGGAACATGCCAAGAGCGAATCATCGCGATTAAGGTTATCGATGGTAATGGCAATTCGCTGTTGTTATCGGTTAGGAGGTTAAATTTGAATTCTACCTTTATACATTTTTTGTGAATTGTGATTTAAGTCAGTTCTAAACTAAGATTCTACAATTGTATTTGCAATTAAGTTAATAAGTTAGGAAAGTGGAATAAGTTATAGATATATAATTGGAATAAACTGACCTACAAGTTAATTTACTTACTTGTGTCTTTGAATTAGACTTCCAATCCTTCTTATTTATAGAACAAATAGTAAATTGCATTAGTATTTCCTACATCAGGTGATATTTCTTTAATTTATGTTACTAGAAACTACCCAAATAAGTATTACCCATTAAAATGACCATGTAATATTGATGTTCGCTTTTATAATAATATAAACTAAGATATAAATTAGATTCTGATTAGGTAAAATAGTTTTAAAAAAATTAAGTTTGCATACTTTTTGTAAACCAAAACTATAAAACAAACCCAACTGTTGCCCCGTTGAGATTTCCTTACAGTTTTCCCCACTGCAGAAGTCGAACTTCCTTACATCTAAAACATTTGAAATCGATCATTGACAAAGCATTTCCCGTAGAAATCCGACAGAGGAGAGACAACGTGTGCCTGAAATACCAAATGGCTTATTAAAATTAATTTCTTCGGTTCTACAGATAGTTTTTTTTAGAAAGCGCTCGACGAATATGGGGGCCTTCAAACTGCCCGATCGATGTTACGAAACTATGGGTCATCATCACATCATGCGTTAGTGCCGCCCGATTGTGCATACTAATATTTAATTAAATTTTATTTAATCGCCGGCGGATAGGCCATAGAAGGAAGTGGGAGAAATTGCACAGAGCCAAGTAATATGGGAAAAAGTCGATAGTCGGCGTCCTCAGACGTACTTCCAGTTGGAATTTCTGGTGTATCTTCGGGGGTTTTGGAATTTCAGTTGGTGGTTAGTCCATCGGCGTCAATGGGCTTTACTTTATACGTGCAGACCCTTTCGACTTTATGGCATTCGAAACGTGAGTCGTGTGCATATGAATAATAATAACGATATTCAAATTATGAGTTTCCAAAGCGGTCTCAGAGGATACCAGTCCCGAGATCCAAGATCCCAGGAAAGCAGGGGCTTCGTGCGGTCGTGAGTAACGTTCTCTGGCTTTCTATAGCCATATACCTTCCATATACCACATAGTAGGTGTAAGTCCAGACCAGCATTTGTGCTGCTCGTGTGTATATAGGGAAGAGCGACCGGCACGTGACTGTTTTGTATAATCGCGCATAAATATCTGTAATGTAAAGCCTATAGAAGGTAGTACCCCGAGAGCGGTATAAAGTAGCCTCTTCGAGGTAATCGTCCCGCGAAGATCTAGGGATCATCCTATCTTCTCTGTACATCCATTCGAGTTCGAGCGGAAGTAGCTATGGCTGCGCATGCGCCGTGTTTGGCCCTGGCCAATGCATTTTTGGGGACCAAAATTCCAATTCCCAATCCGAATCCGAATCCGAATCCACCAACGACTCGGACGTGGACACACGGCACACAAAATCTTATTTCATTTCATATTTTTCTCAAAAAGGGAGTTCATTAATATTCCGGGCAGACGGCGTTGCGCTAAAAACGCTTAAGCGGCGCACAGTCGCGTCGCCTCACCGCCGGACTGACTGCTACCTGTCGCCCGTGCAGGTACAGGTAACACACACACACCTGGCCAGCACCCCCACTTTGCCGATGGTGTGCGTGAGCTGGCAACGGGCCGCAATCCCCGTTTTTTAGCCGCTCCATGTGTGAGTGTCAAATGCCAACTAATTGAAACTTCTTCAATTGCCGAGGTGTGGTGCTGAGCTCGCCGCGCGGCTTCGGAATCAGTTGCCAATTAGTCTTCACCGCTGACGGATTACACTTGCCACTACTGTCCAGCAAAGCAGCAAAAAGCCAGAAGGCCAGAACCACAGAGAACCACCAGCAGCAGCAACCCCGTCCAGTTCGAAGTCCCAAAAACTTGTTAAGTGCTTTTCAAAACAACAAGCGTTTCATTGATAAAAGCCATTGACAACAACAGCCGAGTAATAGACGACAATTCTGTGCTTCTGTGAGAATATTTTTGTGGTTTCGGTGTGGCGAACTCGCTTTCGGTGTTATGTCTTAAATTTAGAGACCCCCTTCGATCATATATTATGGATTCCTTTGGTAAATTGGCAAGATGTCGGCATAGCTGACGTTGAAAAGCGAATTTTGAAGAGCGCTATGCTGCATCTAGTCAGTTGTTCAACAGGAACAGTCAACGAGATCGAAATGTGACACAAAATGTAGTTTATTTCAAGTAGATATTGCAGGTCTTTATATTATTATTGTAACCTCGAAAATTTGAGTTTATTTCAGGTTAAGAAGAGGATTTAAAGAAGTGTATAAACAGGAAAGAAAAAGATATGCAAAATATTTAAAAATCCGTTAAAGAAATAAGCAAAATAACTGCATAGGAACAGAAAAATTCTTTGTGAATAATTGATTTTGTTTTAGATTACTGTAAAAAAGATGGCTTAAATTTATCTACAGAATTCACTGAACTACAGATAATAGTTTATTCCAGGTGCGGCTACTAATAAAGCCTTTTAAGAGCGGGATCTACAGAAAAATTAAAAATGTCAATGGATTAGATCATAATACCATTATATAAGGTAGTCTCATTGAGGGAGTTGCCCTTGCTAGCATGTTTCTCTTACACTCACCAGTTGTGTTGCACTATAATTCCCAACGAGTTATAGATGTCAACAAGTGGTAACGAGGCTGCATACTGATTAAAGGCCAGTCTTTCTCTCTCCTTTCTCCTCTCTCACATAGAGTAACTTATAGATTCTCTCTGTCTCTCATTTCAATGCAAAGCCATCTGCAGTATTGGCGCACTTACCGTCGTTGTTGCACTGTGATTCACAACGGGTTCTAGCTTTCATTAAGTGGTAAGCACGCTGAATATTAATGATATTTTATTTTAATTTTTCTTCTTCTTCCTCTTCCCTTCTAATTATTATTACATTATTTTACAGTGATTTTCCTATTTAGCGTCTCTCTCTCTGAGCGCAGAGAGATGAAAATGTATAGTCCCCCTCAAAACTAATAAGACTATCATGGATTAGATCATAATTCAACAGGAAATTCCCTACAACTTAACCCCGTAATACAAGAAATTACACTTTCAGGGCACATCCACGGAGTGTGCTGCTGGATTATTAATATAAACTGGTTCTCTATTATTATAAAACCATTAGGTTCATCTGCCCTTAAATATTATTCTCAGCCATTAACACACATAATTGCCAATAAATAAAGTACCCACTAATCGTTACACAAACAAAATTAGTTGTTTTGTTTATTTTGTTGACTTTTCAGCTATTTATTTGCTCAATTCCTATATTTATTTGTTTAACAAGGCCAAACAAATTCAAATGGCACAAAGTCGATATCAAATCGATAGACTCGCCAGTCATCGAAGTAGCCAACAGCTACTATCGATAGAGCTTTAATCGCACCAGCAAGGGTCCATCCCTAAGCAGCTGTTTTGTTGAACACAAAACACAATTGTTCGCCAATTGTTTACAAAAGCCAGTGAAAAAAGCGACTAAACAAACAATTGGCGGGCAGTTGAAGGCTGGCGAATCTCAGATTAGACTTTTCCATAAGTGATGGATAGCCAGGTAAGTGGCCGATGCCAGGTGCTTGAGCAGTAAAGAGCTTGTTGAATGGTGGCTCCGTCGCCTGATATTGGCACTGGCTGTCGCTCTCGGCCTGTGTTACCTGTGGCCAATTATCGCTTCACAGTAATTAGTCGCAGCTCGGTCGTACTTATCAAGGCGCCCATTGTGATAAATCTAAATACGCGCAATAGTGTGTCTCCAGTATTTCGGACGTACTGCCGTGGAGTGACGTAATTTCGAAGCGGGGGCGTTGTCGCTACTTTCACGGAGTTAATCTCAGTCTCTGTGTGGTGTGTTGCAGGCACCGATCGACGATCTGCTGCTGGACATAGTGGACAATGCTTGGCGCATGGAAGTTCTGCCTTTCGACCAGATTCTAGTGCCACGCGAAAAGCTACCCGACCCAGAGGCCGACGGCGGTGATTCACACCTGACGGTGAGCGAGCAGGTGAGTCTTATACTTCCGGAGCTTCTTTAATGCAGATAAATGATGGTTTTTTTTCGGCTTTGGCAGGAGCAAAAGTGGACTGACTTGGCACTGGGCTCACTGGCACCAGATGCGGCGCTGATTGATCAACTTAACATCACCTCTATCTAACCAAGGACCGCGAGTCCGCCCAGCCTCTGGGCACCACAACAGCAGCATGACTAGCAACAGTAGCCACACAACAGCCGGCATTAGCCACCAGCACCTGCACTCACCCACCAAACTCACCGAATTCGCCCGCAACTTTGAGGACAAGCCCGAGTCGCTCTTCGGGCGCGTCGTCAACAAGATTCAGAATGTGTACAACCAGAGCTACAACACCGTCAATGACATATCCAGCGGCACTAGCAGCAGTAGCAGTGTCGCCTCCGCATCCTCCTCGCAGCCCGTTCAAGTGGGCAAGTCGCAGTTCTTTAGCGATAAGGCAGAAGTGGAGACCGCCGCCAGTCGCCCCACCACGCTGAGCTTGCGGACCAGCAGCGAGACAAGGAGCACGAGCACAGCCACTTCTAGTACCGCCGCCGAGGATTCCAATGAGGCCAATGAGCGCGTGGAGGCGTTGCCCTCGCTGCCAGCCAGCGAAGCGAGTCAGGGGCGCACCGTGTCCAATGTGCTCAAGCACATCAGCAACATAGTGGCCACAAAAAACAACAATGTGAGTGAAAGTTGCAGTCCCCTTTAGCGATTAGAGCTGACTTGAGGCATAAAAACCAGGAGGAAACCTTTCCTACAACCTTTTCATCAAATTAATCATCCGATAGGCTCTTCATATTTGAATTGTTCTTTATTTCGCACCAAATATAAAAGTATATTTCACAAGTACGCCGCTCAGAGACAGTCCGGGGAAGACATCGAAGTACGATCGATACTATCGATTTTTTGAACTTTTTTGCGAATTATCGATTGTTTTTCAGTATTCAGGCGTTGCCATTTTAAAACAGAAATATTGCTAAAAAAAAAAAAATATAACTGAGCGATTAGACCCCATTTTAAGCCTTTGAAATGATCATGCGATACTCTCTCGAATATTGGAAGGGAAATACTTGGCTTGATCATTAATGGAAATTAATCCTTTAAAGCTGGTGGGAAAATGGCATCGCTCAAGATTTCAACTGCCGGTAATATAATTTTTATAGGCATAAAATGTATGGCTTAGGAAACATCGGTAGTATCGATAGTATCGATGTTTCACTAGTAAAACATCGAAAAAATCGATAGTGCAAAACATAGATTTTTGCCAGCTCTAAGTCAGAGAAGTAGTGATCGATCTGTAGTATCGATAGTTTCGATGTTTCACTAGTAAAACATCGAAAAAATCGATAGTTCAAAACATCGATTTTTTGCCAGCTCTGAGTCAGAGAAGTAGTGATCGCAGATCTCTCATCTTCTCCTATCGATATCTCTCCTTAACTCCAATCGATAGTATCGATGTACAATGTTTGCTTATAATATCTTGTTCACACTTCCGTTATATTATATGTTATGTTAATATGTACAATTGTTGTTCCCACTATGTTCCTAAAATCCCAAACCCTGTTTTCATCCCCTCCCGCTTACAGGATCTGCGCAACTACAAAGACACCGAGCTGCAACGCTTCTGGATGCCCGACTCCAAGGCCAAGGAGTGCTACGACTGCTCCCAGAAGTTCTCCACGTTTCGGCGCAAGCATCACTGCCGCCTGTGCGGCCAGATCTTCTGCTCCAAGTGCTGCAACCAGGTGGTGCCCGGCATGATCATTCGATGCGATGGCGACCTCAAGGTCTGCAACTACTGCTCCAAGATAGTGCTTACCTTCCTCAAGTCCTCCAGCTCGGACATGGGCCAGGATATGCAGGCGCTGCAGGAGCATCTGAGCAACAAGCTGGAGGTGCCGCACGCCAAGCAGCCGCAGCAGCAAAGGCCGGCGCTCTCGAGGAAGACCTCGGTGGGTTATCAGGAGGAGCGGTTCAGCTCGCAGCCCGCGTACACCACGCTCAGCATCGATGACAGGAAGAACATCCTGCAGCAGTCGAACTCGTTGATTACCCTTCACGAGGAGATGCAGCGGGATCTGCCCGCCCAGAACTGTGGCCAAAGGCTCATCGAGTTCTTGAATAGCAACAACAAGTCGGCGAATGAGGTCCAGGCTGTGGCCATACTGAATGCCATGCTGGCAGCTGGGTTCCTGGAGCCCATAGTGCCCGACCCGGAGCAGCTAGAGTTCGATGCGGCGCTGCACTACAAGTTCGCCCGGAGCAGCAGCAGCGCGGACACTTCCCGCACAATGAGTCCCCAGTTCGAGGCAGCGCCACATGCCGAGCCACAGCCGCCCAAGTCCATGGATCTCTCAGTGAATGAGGAGAAGGAGAAGGAGCTGGAGAACGAACTGGAAAACGATCTCTGCTTTACGACGGCCACTTCTAAGCTCTTGGAATCCTACTGCGAGCACGAGGAGCAGCTGCTGGCTCAATTATTAAGAGCCAACCACCTCGACCAGGAGTGGGACAAGGTTCTCCAGATGCTCTGCTCTACGGCCGCCAATCACTTTAAGCCGGAGCACTGCTCAAACGATCTGATGGACATCCGGAACTATGTGAACTTCAAGAAGGTGCCTGGCGGCAGGCGCAAGGACTCCACCATTGTTCATGGGGTGGCCTTCTCGAAGAACGTGGCCCACAAGGACATGGCCACGCACGTGCCCTTCCCGCGGATCCTCCTGCTGCAGTGCCCCATTGTCTATGAGAGGATTGAGGGCAAGTTCGTGACCATTGAGACGGTGCTGCTGCAGGAGAAGGAGTACCTGCGGAATGTCTGTGCCCGCATCATGAGCTTCACCCCGAATGTGGTCTTGGTCCACAAGAATGTGGCCGGGATTGCCCAGGATCTGCTGAGATCCTATGGGGTGACCCTGGTACTGGACGTGAAGCTGTCGGTGATGGAGCGCCTGTCGCGCACGCTGCAGTGCGACATCGTGAGCTCCATCGAGTCGAACATCACCATGCCCAAGCTGGGCTACTGCAACGACTTTTACATAAGGAACTACAATGGCAAGACGCTCATGTTCTTCGAGAAGCTCACTAATCCGAGGGGGTACACTTGCCTCTTGAGGGGAGGGAGCAATGCGGAGCTTACCCGGGTCAAGCGTGTGGCCTCGGCTTTGCTCTTTGCCCGCTACAATTGGCGGTTGGAGATGTCCTTCCTGCTCAATGAGTTCGCCCAGCCCCTGAGTCCCAAGCCCTCGATCTTTGACTCCAAGGAGACGAGTCCTCACTCGCCAGAAACGGAGGCGGAACTGAGAGCTAAGAGACCCACAATAGCAGAGCGTAAATCCGAGGACAAGATCGTGGTGAGCATTGTGAGTGACTTTACGGATCCCCTGAGATCCTCCCAAGCGGAGGCCTTGTCCACCTCGCCTTGTGCTCCTCCTGTAGTCCAAGCTTTAGCGGTGGAGCCTCGTTACGACAACCGTTTCCGCACAGCCCTGAGTTCCACGCTCCTCTCGGTGAGTCCCTTCCTGACCTTTCCTTTGCCTTACTTGGAAACCGAACAGGGACGCAAGTGCAAGCTGCGCAAGCTCTTCCCCGCCGAGCTGTACTTCTCCAAGCAGTGGTCCCGCACGGGCACGGGCATGTCCTGTCCCGAGAGCGAGGCCAGGGACAGCGAGCGAGAGCCGGGCAACAAGGAGAACCTGCAGCGGGAGACGCAACTCCTCCCTGCCCACGACTTTGTGAAGATGAAGCTCACGGCGCCGGCGAGCAGTCGCGACATACAGACCAAGCTGGCCGAGTTCCGATCCTTTGGCGGACGCTTTCCCAAGGGCAAGGCTCCGAGTAAGTATGGCCAAACCAGAATCCCTCCCCATCTCACCTGGTTACTCCCCAGTGCTGCGTCCCAAGAAGAAGAACGCTGAGCTTATACAGCGCCCGCAGAAGGTGAGCGAGGAGCAGCTGTACAAGGATGCGCTGGATCCCCAGAACCACCAGCGCCTGCCGGTGCTCTTCTGCAGCTTCCACTACAACCCCAAGGGCGTGTCCTCCTTCTGCAAGCTGCCCATGCTGCTGGACATGAAGTTCTACGGCCAGTACGACATCATGCTGGAGCAGTTCCTGCAGCGCTACTGCTGCCTGTTCAACTCTATGTGCCCCTCGTGCAATCTGCCCATGCTGGGCCATGTCCGCAGGTATGTTCACTCCCTGGGCTGTGTCCATGTGTACCTCACAGAGGACTCTACCCGGTCGGACCCCAAGAGGATATACTTTACCTCCTGGTGTAGTATTTGCAATGCCACCACTCCTACGATACCGCTCTCCGACTCCGCCAAGTGCCTGTCGCTGGCCAAGTACCTGGAGATGCGCTTCCACGGGCATGCCTACAAGCGAAGGCCTCCTCTAGAACCCGAGCAGGGTGGAGGCACTCCCTGCGAGCACTCCCTGCACCGCGACTATGTCCACCACTTCAGCTTTCGTGGCGTGGGCGCCAAGTTCCAGTACACGCCCGTTGAGGTCTGGGAAACGGACCTACCCTCGCTCACCCTGCAGCTGGATCTGCCCCGGCCTCTGCCTGGCCTCCAAATCCAAGAGGAGATCAAGAACTTCTCGGTGCGCGGGCACGAGGTGTACACGCGAATCCACGAGCGGATAGCCGACCTGGCCACTGAGGAGGAGAACACGCCGCTGGTACAGAACCTGAAGACCATGCTCACCCACGACCAGTTCATCTTCAAGCAGAAGATCGAGATTGTGCACACGCTGCTCACGGATAACAGGGCCACGGCCTACGACACCAGCGATGCCCTGGCCATGGCCCGACGGGCGCTGGCGGAGAGTATTGAGCTCTGGGGTCCGCGGCTGCAGGAGATCGAGAAGCTCTCAGCCAAGCAGGCGCATCACATCGACGCGGGCACCATTTGCACGGAGGAACTGAGGCCGGATTTGAATGTTTCCGGTGCTACGGAAGCCTCCAAGACCTTAAGCTCTACGCTGGCCAGGGAGAATGATCCCCTGGAGTGTCCCAGCGAGGATACGGATGCAAACCTGGCCAGCACTCAGTCGGTGTCGGAGAAGAAGTTCTCCATTGACCAGCTGCTGGCCTCCACGGTTAACGTGTACTCGGACAAGAAGTCCATCCGCAAGATTCTCACCCAGCTGCTGCCGTCCACAAATCAGGTCAATCCCCTGCAGTCGCCCTTCTCCGCCCAGGATCACCTGACCCTGCCGCAGGGCAGCATTCCCATCCATGTCAGGGAGAACGATCTGAGCTCGGTGATTGCCTACAGTCTGACCTCGGCGGAGTACCACAAGGCCATCGAGGAGATGGAGCTTAATGGCAATGCTTCGGCGGCTGCTGCTGCCTCCTCCTCCTCTGCTGCCCATTCCAGCCCCCAGCTAAAGCGGAAGCTGGCTTTGGCGGAGAACCAGAGCGATGCTGAGGACAGTCCCAGTATTTCCCGCACCTCCAGCAACACGAGCGCTGCTCCAGGTGCAGGAGCAACACCGCAACCAGCTGCTGGCGCCGCCACCTCCTCTTCCGAAACCGAGGAGAAGAGCAAGGAGCGCGCCTCAAAGCAGCCACCCAGTCCGCATGTCACACTGACCTTCCAGGACAATGGCTGTCAGTTTCAGTGCAAGATCTTCTTTGCCAGCGAGTTCGACACCATGCGAGCGCGGAGCCTGCAGCCCCCAAAGCTGGACAGATCCCTGTATCGGCGACTGGAGAAGAGCAAGATGCGCGAGGAGCTGAGAATCTCACAGAGTCGCACGGGCTCCGAAATGGAGCTGGTGCGCAAGCCCAGCGATGTGGGGGGATCCTCACGCTTGACAGAGGAGGCAATGGATCTGGAGGAGGAGTCCAGGATAGCCTTGGCTCGCAGCCTGTGCAACAGTGTCCAGTGGGAGGCGAGGGGTGGGAAATCGGGTTCTCGGTTTTCAAAGACTTTGGGTGAGTTGGTTTTACTTTCTGAATTATTTCTATATATTTATTTACCGATTTAACCTTTAGACGATCGCTTTGTTCTGAAGGAAATGAACTCCAAGGACATGAGCATCTTTGAGCCCTTTGCCCCCAAGTACTTCGAGTACATCGACCGATGCCAGCAGCAGCAACTCCCTACACTGCTGGCCAAGATCTTTGGCGTCTTTAAAGTCACCGTGAAGACAAGGGAGTGAGTTTTATGCATTTCATTTCATTTATGTTATATCCTAACGCTACAAGTAAAAACTTATATAAGTTATTACATAGTTTAAGCATTTAATTCTTTTAATTTCACCTTTAATTCCTATTTAATATTTATAAATATTTATTAAAATATTTGGCCTTAAAATTAACTAAACCCTCCTCCTAACCAGCTCCACGGTGGAACGCTCGGTGATGGTCATGGAGAATCTGTTCTATGGCTGCGAAATCGAAAACAAATTCGATCTGAAGGGCTCCGAGCGGAATCGTTTGGTGGATCCCACCACGCAGCAGGGAGAGATTGTACTCTTAGATGAGAATTTGGTGCAAAGTGAGTACAACCAAAAAAAAACAAGAGTTTAGCCCTTATACGCGTTGTCTTAAAAATATACTATAGATTTAATACTGAATAATTTAGATTTAATACTAAATTGCTTACTCAATAGTATAGTTTTTGTACTCTATAGTTTCAATTGTGTATTAACGAGTATTATTTTTATACGAACCTACATCGATAACCTAATCTAGCCTCGACAACATACCGCTTTATTGTTTTTCGCGTTAGGGATTTTAGTTTTTGTTAGTGTTTTTTGTCAGGGCTTGGGGCATATTAGTATAGTTTTTATACTTTTTAATACTCTAAAGTATAGAATTCATGTAACAATAGTAGGTTTTTTATGGCAATATTATTTTTTTCTTTAGTTTTCAGTGTTTGGGGAGTATTTTTTCCATTCCAAATTAGGTTAGCATGCGATGCTGTTGAGCTTGAATGGCTGAAACTCTCCTCTATCTTTTTATAATTTCTGCTAAAATCTCTTTTCCAGTGTCTTGGTCCAAGCCTTTGTATGTGCTCTCGCATAGCAAAACTGTGTTAAGGGATGCCATTCAGAGGGACTCGTCTTTCCTAGAGCGCAATGGCGTCATGGACTACTCCATGCTGGTGGGTTTGGAGAAGAAGAACAGTCTGCTGGTGCTGGGTATTATAGGTGAGCCTTTGGAGATTAATAAAAGCCAGTAATTGGCTTTACTTAAACCCTTAATTTCTTAAACAGACTACATACGCACCTTTACTTTGGATAAACGCATGGAGTCCATCATCAAGGGCTCGGGCATCCTGGGCGGCAAGGGCAAGGATCCCACGGTGGTCAACCCGGAGCGCTACAAGCAGCGCTTCATAGATGCCATGGATCGCTACTTTCTCACTGTTCCCGATCGTTGGGAGGGTCTCTCCAAGGTCTGAGATCCACCCACAACACACCACACACAAAAGCACACACCCACACACCTTAGTTAACAATAAAGTAGAACTTCCACTCAATCTAAACCAATTCCAACCAATTCGTACCAACACTCTGTCAGCCAGCATTTCCGAAGCAGCCAGGGAATTGATTTGGCCTTGACCGGCATCCGCAGCGCCGGAAGCCACCCGCTGCTCATGACAATTGAAAGCCATGTACTTGTACTCCGGCGGAGTTGCGTGCCAGGAAGGGAAATTATTATCATGATGAAGACCGCGCGCGTCGCGAAATCAAATCGTTAAGAGGCGAGTAAATCAGGCGAAATGGGTTTCCTAAGCTTATGGTTGGTGGAAATCCCCCATAAGCACGGTTTCATTAGCGAGGCGTCAAAACGCCGCGAACTGGGTTAAGGAACTCAACTCTGACAGCTGCAGCGGGTGGCCAAAATCCAGATCAAAACACCATTTCATATTCAAATCAACTGCAGCTGGAGAGGAGTGGCAGCCGGCGAAGGAGGATTGCATGTAACAGCTTTTAGAGGCCCCAAAATGGAATCCTTTCATTACCGCCCCAGGCTTTTGTTGTTATCCCCCCGCAGTGACACCTCAAGTCAGACGTCGTCGTCGTGTCGTGGGAAAATGTTGGCGGAGCAGAAGCGCAATGGAGTTGGGAGCAGGGAGTGGGGAGCAGGGAACTGGTGTGTGTGTCGGAAAAGTTGGCGTGCGAAAAGCTGGCTAACTTCTTGGCGGCTAGCGAGCACACTCTGCTGTGCTGCCACCGTTTTTCAGTTGGGATTTACGATCTGAGCGGTCAAGTTGTGGTGCGGCGAGCTGCGCTTGAATGGCGCCTTTCGGGGCCTGGAACTGGGACTGCGCTTGGTCGAGTAATGGTCAGCCCCAGGCCAAGGGTGTGTGTGTGTAGGCCAACCATGTGTGTGGCTTAAGAGTGTGTGCCTCGTCCCCCCAGAAGTGCAGACTCATTTAATGTTTAATTAAAGTGCGCAGAGCCCCAAAAAGGAAACCCAATAATGGCCATTGCCTACGACTGGAAAAGCAGCGATGGGTAAGGGTTTATAATGAATAATACAAAGGGGGTTAAAGGGTTAAAGTTGGCAGTTTATAAGGACCAAGTTTTGGCTCAAAATCTGTACATCACATAAGGTAAAAGTGAAAGGAACGCTAAGCTTAGTAGGTTCCTAAGAAATTCCAAATAAAAACATGTTGGATTTTCCATTTTCGTTAGAAAGGTTCCCCAAACAAAATCCAAGTAAAGACTTTAAGGA
This sequence comes from Drosophila lacteicornis, assembly GCA_008044355.1. Classification (NCBI taxonomy): domain Eukaryota; kingdom Metazoa; phylum Arthropoda; class Insecta; order Diptera; family Drosophilidae; genus Drosophila; species Drosophila lacteicornis. Next base: position 20,745 of record VNKF01004772.1, read on the forward strand.
ACATATAATAATTTAATAGGAAAATTATCAGCTGACCTAATTTTTGTTTTGCCTAAGAAGTTAACCTTTTTGTAATAGAATAAAACAGGAAGAAGGAGCTTCGGGCTTTCATCCTTTCATTCATAAACTTAGCTAGAAACTCTGTGCAAGAACTGACCTAATTTCTTTATGGTTAAAGTGTTCTTTATTTCCTTAAAGAAGTTAATCCTATCCTACAGTGGTATGTAGGAAGTTGTAGTCAGAAATAGGATACACCATGGCCTCTACCTTAAACTTATTAAGACTTAAATTCTTCAGTAAATTCTAGTTGAAATCCTGAAGTCAGCAATAGAAAAATACTCTCAGTACTCTTAACCTTATCTAAATGATAAATTGAAATAAAACCTTTAAATCTAATACAGTTTTATAATTATTAAAAAGATTAAAGGCAAAAATAAATTACCTTTGAACCCTTTTTAGCTCGTTTTCAGCTGAAGTAGGAAATATGCCTAAAACTTACACCTTTTATACCATAAAATAGTCTGTAAAATCTACTTAAACTTCCCTAAATCGTAACTATAAACAAAAACATTGATCCATTACAGTTTTCCAATCATTAAAATGCTTAAAAAAGGCAAAATTAAATTAATTAAAAAGGGACTTTAAACTCTATAAAGCCCGATTTCAGCTGAATTTGGAAATATGCCTATTATTTACCCCTATTATGCCATAAAATACTCCGTAAAATCTACTTAAACTTCTCAAGTCGTAACTATAAATAAAATCATTGATTTAACACAATTTTCTTATAATAAAAGAGCTTAAAAAAATCCAATATAAATAAATAAAGACTCAATGTAAACTAAAAATACACCGACCGCCCTGCGCTCTGCCTTCCCAGCTAATATAAATTTTAAACCCAGTGCAGCTGAAGCTAATCGAATTCCCGGTTGCGGTTGACCTTGTCTGGTCTTGTGGGGTTAACATAATGGCGCATTCTTGTTTATTGCATTACGTATACGCCCCGTGGCGTGACTGGGGCCGTGTAACTGTAATTATGTGCGAGTGTCCTGGTATCGCCACGGACCTACTGGCCCATTGATTAGCATATTTAAATGGGGCTGCGTCGTTCCGCTGCTGTAAAAATAGCCAAAGGTCATTTGGCATTGTCAGGATTAGTCCGAGCTCCACCACTCCCTTTACTTTCTTGGCCGAAATTGGGTCAGACTTGGGCAGCTCCTACCCTGCCTCTTTCTGTCTGTTTCCGTTTCTGATTCTGATTCTGATTCAACCAACGCGAATCACGCACACTCCCTGGCCAGGATGGCGGAGGATTGCGTAGTCTGAAGCACTTGCCAGCCATCAATTATAACCCTTGGGAGGCTCTGGCACATTTTCCCACACGTGAGAACTCCAAATTCCGATGAGTGTTTGCCCAGCGGCCACAAGTACTACAAGTTCTAGTCCCAGGTGAGCCGCTCAACAGGTGCTTGTGGTCACATTTAGCTCAGCCCGTACATGGGCCATAAAACAGAGTTGAAAAAATGCAATTTGCATGCTCGCAGGTTCACCTTTGACGACGGACGGGCACTCCTTGTGCATTTTTAATGGCTCTCGCTAGGAGAGAGTCCTACACGAGTCCTTGGCAATGCCTCAACAAAAAACTCATTTCCGGATATGGATATATTGCCAAGGACCCCCGCCCGGGCGTTGTCAGGACTAACAAAGGTTGGAAACGGAGACGGAGACACACTGTGAGCTATTGATTGGCATCGATTGAAAGGCGGGAGGATTCACATATGAACAGGAGCAGATGGGAGAAGGTTTGGGTTTAAAAAAATATAAATTTGTTTAAATTTATAGTTTATTTAATATTTTAAAACTATTTTAATATGAAATGTCAAAAATCAAGAGAATGATTTTAAAAGTTCTGTAAATTCGAAATTATTTATATTGATGGACTCTTAATGTGTGAATATTAATTAATGCACTTTCTTATAATAAAGCTAATATTTCTCAATATTTTGTTCGTTGTAACGAAAATCCTTAAGGGACTTGTTCAGGGGTGTCCCAGAAATTGCCAGATTTTCAAAATTAATTAAAATACCGTCTAAAAGTATGCAATAAAAATTCCAGGTCCCAAACGTAAAGTAAATTGTAACGTTTAACATTTTGTAGCATATTTTTGGACTGCATTAAAAGTGATTTCAAATCCCCAACAATTTCTGTGGCTTCCCTATATATCTTTAGCTATTTTAAAGCCCCAAACCTCCAAATCCAACCTCACAGCGGCCCTGTGCTTATCCACCAGCTGCTCCCGTCGAAGCCCAAAGACAATTTTCTAATTTGCAGCAATTTCATCCTGTTCCCATAGTCATTAGTTTGTTTACCAATGTCTGTGAGTGTGCCTAGCAACATTGCCATGGCACGCCATGGCTGCCAAAAGGGGGTCCAAGTGGGAGTGGGAAGCGGGCAAATGCCTTTACTGAAGTCCAAGGCAGCCTGGAAGGAAGGCTCTGCAACTGCAACTGCCGCGGAAGAAGGGCCTTTTGTGTGCCCCCATTATTAAGGAACCTACCTGTTATTTGGTCGTGGTGGCGACGACCAGCTAGACCCATAACTTTTCCACTCAGTTAGCGGCCAAAGACTAGACGAATCGGTTGCTCTCCTAACCCAGCTTATTATCTTCCTCTCCTAACCCCAGCTTTGATGCCGACTTTGGCTGGAATCGCTCCTTCTCCGAGCCGGATCTCACAGCCAACCAGAAGAGCCAGGGCGATCTCAGTCGGTTTGCCATCAAGCCACACGAGTACATAGCCGTTGATGACCTCAAGTACTTCCGCCGCCGCCAGCCTGTCCAGCTGCACACGCGGAGCAACGTCTGCCTGTACAATAGCGACGAGCCGGTGCTCAGCTTTGGATCTCTGAAAAGCGAATATCGCAAGCACTTCCGTGGCCAAGGCTTTACAACCCGTCCCAGATCACTGCTGAGGCGAGCGACCTCGCTGCGTCTGGAGGGATTCATGCAGCTGCTGTCGGAGCACCAGGAGAAATACCACTGGTACACGCCCGAGGATCTGCAATTGTGAGTTATAGCTTTCTTTCTTTATAAAATCCAGAAAAAACCCATTAAATCAATATTCCCTCCTTAGCTCCCGCACCTTTCCGGTCCGCAATCCCGAGAACCTGCCGGTGGGCGGCGGTGGAACGAGCGGCGAGGCCACCGATGGCATGAAGAACTCCTCGTACCTCATGGCCCCGATGGTGGATCCCAGCGCCAAGATACTGCCGCGTGAGGTCTTCCTCGACGAGTCAGAGGTGGCAGCGGCTAGGAACCACCCACCCAACAGCAAGCTGGCCGCGGACAAGTTCCGCCGGGATGTGGCCGCCCAGGAGCAGCAGCGATGCCACCTGCAGATGCGTGCCCAGGCCGTGGACCGTGAGCAGCAGGGCCAGCAGCCCGAGCCATCGGAGTATCGCCGCCAGTTCGTCCAGCAGTTCCCCGAGAAGGCGCACTCCATACCGCAGATGAGCAGTATCAAGATCCAGGGCGAGTTCGTGGCCGTGCCGGAGTACCGCGATAGCTTCCGGATGTATGCCAACTACTCGAAGAGTGCGCCCATCAAGAAGGACGACAACCTGCGCGTCTCCGGCTCCGAGGGCAACTGTGCTCCGAGTCCCGAGGTGCCGGAGTATCGCGACAAATTCATCGACCCACCCAAGCACGTGGCCAAAGAGAAGTCCCTCAAGACGGACGACCATCTGCGTCCGCGCGGGGAGTTCACCAAAGAGATTCCCGAGTACCACGAGAGCTTCCGAGACCCGCACATCACCGAGATGCCGGAGCGCGGCAAGCCCCGGGAGCCCTTCCTCCGGCTGCGCGGCAAGATCGAATTTAATCCGGAGTATCGCAACAACTACCAGGACTTTCCGCGCTCCCGTCCCGTCGTCCAGAAGCCCACATCCTGCTTCCGACTGCCCACCTCAGGAGTGAATCACGCCCCCTCCATCCAGCAGCATCATCAGGCGGATCAGGATCAGGAGGAGACGCCCGTCCTGGTGACCGTTCCTCCCTCGGAGGTCACAGCCACGCCGGAGTATCGCCGCGCCCAGTACAACTATCAGCTGAGAGAGCGCCCCAGGGAATTGGATGCAGCTCCTCCTGGTATGCCCGGAAATCTGCGCAAGAGTTCCGACTCCTCGTTGGAGGCCCGCCAGCCGCAGGCTCCACACAAGCGAAGAACCTCCCGCCAGCGAGGACAAATCAAGGAGCCAGTGCAGCCGGCGGCAAGTCACTTCGAGGAGGTGGGTGGTAATGCAGCCAAGAAGCCAGCCAGATATGGTCGGAGGGCCTCCGTCCTGCAGAATGCATCCAATTGCCGCGATAATTCGTCGATCATCGAGGGGAATCCCAAGTATGCCGTGGGCTGTCGCAGGACGAAGCAGCCGCAGCAGCAGCCGGCAGGAGCCTTTGTGGTTCTGGACGAGCCTTGCAAGCCTTCCAACTGGATGAAGAAGACCTGGTACGACTCCTAGGTCCAAAGCATCTACACCTCTCTAAACACTAGTATTCTGTTTTAAAGCTGTCTTATTGTGAACGTAAATAAATGCAAAAAATTAATAGGAAAAGTTGATTTAGATATTGAAATTAATTAAGTATCATATTTCCAGCTTTATTTTAATTAATTAATAGGCTTTTCCTCAAGTTTAACATTTCTCATTTGTTTCTACACCTAAAAACCTCTTCAGACAACGCCCTTTTTTTGAATTTTATGTTTGAGATTGTGGGGTTTTCTTGCTAAATAGTTTGAGATAAATTATCGAGTTCTGGAGGATTTGTATGTGTGCTAACTTTATTTAAATTCCCTTAAACTTTATCATTTGCTATAAATTTAAATTAAAATACTACTTATTAGCTAGCATGCCTCACTAGACTTTAATCTCCGACTCTGCCTCTCATTCATGGCGGAAAAACATAAACAAACCGTGCGGTTTCTCACCTCAGAAATGTGTGTTTGGCTCACTTTTATCTAATCTCTTGCGGTGATAATGGTTCCCCAAAGAGAGACGGTTACTCATAGTGGTTCAGTTTTACGCCGGATTTCGCAAGCTACAGATGTGAAAACGGAGTATCTACCTGCCTCAAAATCAAAGGGAGTTCCCCCACAAGAAGTGGCATCATCACAGACATGGAGGCGCAGGTGGCCCATGCCGCCACTCCGCCGCCTCACATACTCGGCTACGCCATCAGGAGTAGGACGCGTATATGGGTCTCCTACATAGTGCCCGCCTGCCTGGGTCTGCTCGTTTACATAGTCCAAACCGCCTCGGACTTGGCCCTGAGCTACCAGCACTTTAGCCAGAAGGAGCCGGGTTTTGGAGCGGGCACCTTGGTCCTAGTGATTCTGCCCCCGCTGATCACCTTCCTCCTAGTGGTGGCTTCCAGGGAACAGCGCCAGTGCGCCTGCTCGAAACGGAATCGGTGCACTGCCCTTGCCCTTGGACTGCTTAAGCTCCTGCTGTTCCCCTTCTTTGTGGTGTTCAGGTGAGTCGCCACTGCCATGTGGGTCACTGTCAGGCCTGATAACTCTCTCTCTCGTCACCGATAAGGTTTTGTACGCGCCTGTTCTGGGCCATCGAGGGACTCTTCCACGACGACGACGATGTGGAGCGGATGAAGTGCCTGGCCAAGGGTACACAGACCTCCAATATAGAGTTGTACCTGTTCATTCAGGCCTATGCCCAGGCGGCTCCCCAGATCATCCTGCAGCTGTACCACATGCTCGTCCAGGACATGTTCCGGAACTATGAGACCTGTAAGTTTTTTACCCTAAAAACCTTCATAAATCTAACTTCAAAAACTCCCTTCCTCCAGCTGCTGTCCAGGCCTTGTCCCTGGTGTTCTCCGCCATTGACCTGGCTGCTGTGACCACCAGCTATCATCGCATTGAGAGCCAGCGGCGAGTGGGTCGCCATTACCCCTGGGCCACGCCCCAGCAGGTGGAGACCCATCGCTGTCAGTTGGAGCAGAACGAACGCCTTTGCTGCGAGGCTGCGCGAAGGAAGCGGGAGTCCGAGCGCACCATCACCAGCTTCCCGGAATCGGACAAGATCATGGAGAACTTCCGATCGCGAAGATCGCTATTTGGTCCTGCCGAAGCCTCCCACGAGTTGCACTTCCAGGGCGAGGACGAGGTGGACAACGATGCCTTGGAGCAGTTGGAAACGCGGGCACTGCTGCATTCCGGGCCCCGAGACAATGCCACGGATGAGGAAAAGATTCAGGGTACCAGACCCAAGCTGAAGGTGCGCTACGAGGACCTGGGAGATGTGAATTCAATCGAGGTGCTGGACAGCATTCCCGAGACACCGGCACCACCGCCTCCGCCTAAAACAGCGCCGCCCGAGTTGCCTACGCTACCACCCACCGAAAATGATCCACCGACTCCCGATCTGCGGAGAACCATGTCGGATAAAGATACGACAAAGAGTCGTCGGGTCACCAGACCTCTCTCCCAGCTGGAGACCTTCAAGGACATGCTGCTGGTCAACGCTCAGCTGTACATCAAGCAGAATGTCCCGCATCCACCGAAGCTACTCCTGGGAAAAGTGAGTGAGAACACGGCGGAGGATCAGAGCATCCTGATTCCACAATCGCCCAATGCACCCTCTCCCCTGACGCCCAAGGATGTGGTGGACTTTTACTTCCCGCGGCCCACCAAGATAGTGAATGGCATCCAGCAGGATGACTTTGCGGGGAAGACGGTGTCCTTCTTCGGGTGGGTGGCCTTCATCACCATGCGGATGCTGGCGCTGTCCACCTTCTGCGTCTTCTATCCGCGCGCCTTTTTCATCTTGGTCGGCGTTCACTACGCCCTCATGCTGGCCTGCCTGGCCCTGGAGACCCGCTGTCGTGGCAGCTGGAGCCGCACCCTCTTCCTGCTGCTCCTGGCCTACATATACATCTTCGTGCTGATGGAGTTCCGGGTGACATTCAAGAGCATTCGCCTGTGGTACGGCGGCTACTTGGTCCTGACCATGGTGGAGAACATCACCGTATCGTCCATTTGGTTCGTGAACGAGGAGTGGGAGTCCTGGTGGATCGGCTTCATCTGGGAGTGGATCATATACAGCGGCGTCCTCTTCCTGGCCACCCTCATAGTCTACTACTGGCTACTGAAACCGAAGGAGGTCGCCCTCATTGTGGAGGATGAGGCGCCAGCGGTTCCGGATTCCGAGGGAAGTCCAGAGGAGCAGGCCGTTGCCTAGCAATGATTTGCTTGGCTGGTTTGTTGGATCGAAGGAGTCGCCGGGTTGTAGCTTGTAAGCTGTCAGTCTCTTTGCTGACAAACGAATAAATTATTTATCCTAGTTCTAACACCGAAACATTGCTATTAATCATGGTGGATCGTGGCAATAACTTTGTCCTCCCAGTGGGGCCGTGCTCCACGGAACCTACCGAGTCGCAGGTCAGCTATGGACCGCCCAAAATCAAGAAAGTGTTGCGTGAGTCTATACCTTAAGCATTTCCAGGATATTGTTGATTATTTTAGGGGTATTCCAGCCACCAGGGCCAACCGTATGGAGCAGTTCCTGTGGCAGGAAATCTACGACGAGTACATTCGCCACGCATCGGCTCCGGTGGAGATAACCAAGGACAGCACGGAGTACTACGACCAGTTCTGCAAGGATGTCGCGCCCAAGAACGAGGAGGCCGAGGACGTTCTGGCCAAAAAGTATCCGCTCTACTGCACCACAGCTGTTACCCTGTGGAATCAGGAAGGGGATGCAACCAAGACATTCAAGAGGAACTATTCGATTACCCGACCCATTAATGAGTGTACTGAGAAGTTTGCTCTCTAGAGAGTCTTGGTAATTACCAAGTTTCGGGGAAATCGGGTTCCTCAAATAGTATTTTAAATATTAATATCAACATTAATGCATTGACTTGGATCCGTCATTTAAATCTGTATGTTTAAAAATATATTTATGATGGCAATCTAGAATTACAACTAAGTAAGTTGGTGAGTTAGTTTCTGGAGAAGATCAGGCACTGTCGGCTCTATATTGCCAGTTTCTGGAGAGGAGCAAGCTAAAATTCTTCTGTACCAAGATTTCATATTCCAGGCGAACGTATATGTTAGAGAGGAACAAATTCTTCTGCGCTTAAACTTAATATAACATTTATTTATTATAAAAGGATCCCAAAAAACCTGTATGAAATATAACAGGTTTTTTGGGATCCTTTTATAATAAATATATAATTTTAATACATTATTTTGAATATAAAAATATGCAAAAATTCGAACATAGGGTGTACGGAAGTCGGTTCACATCCCTAAGAAGCGCGACTTTCCTCGCGCAGTCTGGCAACGACAGTTTCCCTTTGATATTATAAGATTCTTCAGATACTTCCCCAGCGCTTTTCCAAACTACTCACAGTTAAGACAGTGGGGGCTAGCGACGATTCTTGAAATGGGCGTAAGGTTTGCAGGCGTCGTCGAACGACACGTCGTTGGAAAGGGAGATCAACCGGCAGTGAGCTTTTTGATTGGTCTGGCAGCACTATCAGTACCGGCTTTCAACCGGGTGTGACCGGACTCTTAAGAGAGGCGTTTTGGTATTATAACCAAAAAAGCCGGCGGGCACACTACACTCTCCAAGCGACACCGGCCCTATATGTGACGTGTCTGAAAAATTTCCTAATAGTGTATAAGCGGCGTGTGGAAACGCGAACCCCAGAATAGGAAAATGTTAAAGCTAGGTGGGTACATCGGGCAGCCTTTCGACCGGTTACCATGGCCCCAGAGCCAGCTGCAGGGAAACGCCGGCTGCCCGGTGGTCGGCGCTCTCTCGGCGTCTCTGTCGGATTTTCGTGGTTAGCAGCAGTTGCCGGCGACTTAGAATCTCACGGTTTTCTGTTTTCCCCCTCCAAGGTCTGACACTCTTCTGCGTGCTGGTCGCTTGCGCGCCGACGTGGAGCGCCCGCACCGTGGACAGCCACCTGGGGCCCAAGGATCTCACCCGCCTGCAGAAAGTCTTCGTCGATGGCTTCGGCTCCAGCGACCTGCAGTCCATCTTCTTCTCCAGCCTTAACATCCAACTGACCGATGCCACCCAGAAGGAGCCGCTGTGCAAGAAGATTGCCACGCTGCATGCAGAGTCCAAGCTGAACGTGAGTTCCTCAGAGACACGCCCATTTTTCGACGTTTTAATTCTGGTTTAACTGCTTACAGAGCTTCGAGAAGGACTACTACTACATTGGTGCTAGCAAGAACCTGGGCTGTTCGGCCAAGCTGGACGAGGCGCTGCTGTCCAAGGTGTACGCTTCCCTGACCTCCGAACTGGGCAGCAGCCAGGAGATTTTCTACCGTGTGGTCACCCACAAGATCCTCGGCGTGGAGATCAACGAGGCCACGCAGGCAAAGGTAGTGAAGCGCCTGCAAGAGCTGCTCAAGAAGGACGACACCCTCACCGGACTGGGCTACGCCTTCAATGTGGCCACCCAGCTGGGCAGCAGTGCCTCCTTCATTGCCAATCGCGTGGAGGACGCCATCGTGCAGGCGGACGAGGTCGACGGCAAGCTGCTGCAGTTCGAAGGCGGCCTCAGCATCACTTCCCTGATCATCAACGGTGCCTTCGGCGTGGCCAAGAGCTTTAACAAGCCAGCCCCTGTGACTGCCGAGCAGGCTGTGAAGTTTGCCAACTACTTCCTGAGCCGGCGATCCGTCCAGACCGCCAAGGGAGCCCATGTGCTGATCGAGGCGCTGAAGACCATCAGTGGAGCCGAGAAGATTGCGCCCGTGTGCGTGCAGCTCATTGGCAATGGCCAGCTGGAGGCCCAGTCCCCCGCACTGAACGTGGCTGTGGTCGATCTGCTGGGCAAGCCGCTGTCGCCGGCTCCCAAGGCCATCACCGCCAAGGTAATCCTCAAGAAGGACAAGTCCGTGCTGGCCGAGAAAGTTACGGTGACCTCGAAATCCTCCGACAAGACCACCTATGTGGCCGATCTGGCCAGCTTGAAGCCAGCTCGCGGCAGCTACCAAGCCCAGCTCAGTGCCGACGGTGTGTACACTCAGACCCTGGAGTTCAAGGTTCTCGGACGCGTCAAGGTTCAGTCCCTGGAGCTGGGCATTGCCGAGTCCGATGCCAGCGCCGCCACCCGCAAGCAGAGCGTCAAATATCCCGGCAAGCTGCAGGAGGTCCTCTCCGCCGACAGCACCCAGAAGCTGCTGCTGAAGGTTGTGCTCGTCGAGGAGTCCAACGGCAAGCCCCTGGCCGTCCACCAGGCCTTCGTGCGTCTGTACCACAAGAAAACTGACAAGGAGATCATCTTTGTGGCCGAGCAGGACAGCAGCAAGGCGTACAAGTTCGACATGGATGTGGGCAACAATGGCAAGAACTTCAACTATCAGAGCGGCACGTACAGCGTCTACCTGACCGTGGGCGATGCCTCGCTGTCCAACTCCTTCGAGTGGCTGGTGGCCGAGGTCCAGCTGAAATTCAGCGAGGATAAGGGTAAGCTTAACTTATTAAACCCAAAGAATATATAGTAATAATGTAATCCCTTGCAGAAGTCAAGCCAAAGACCGTTTCGGGTCCCCTGCCCGAGATAGTGCATCAGTTCCGTGTGCCCGACAAGCGTCCGCCTCGCATTGTGTCGGACATCTTCACCGGGCTGTGCATCACCCCGCTGGTGCTGCTCTTCGTGTTCTGGGGCAAGCTGGGCATCAATGTGTCCAACCTGACGCTGGCGCCCAGCACCATCGGCTTCCATGCGGGCTTCGGTGGCATTCTGGTGCTGTTCTTCGTTTTCTGGCTGCAACTCGACATGTTCCAGACGCTGCGCCTGCTGATCCCCATCGCAGTATTCACATTCCTGGCCGGCAACCGATTGCTGAGGCGTCTCTACGCCCAGCGCACCTCAAAGGGAAGCGCGTCGTCGTAGGTCCGTTTATAAAGTTCATGACTGAGTTATTTTCCAACTTGCAACTCCATTCGAAGAGAAAACACTTTAATAAAGCGATTTAGTTAAGTCCAATAATACACACACACTAAACTTTGATTGATTTATTTATTTAAAGCCTAGTTTCAACTGCACAAGCCATCGTTTCGTTGGCCTTTCAGACCTATTGCTAAGCAAAACAGTTGCGGAAATACGAAAACAGTACAAACATATATTTACAATAGTAACAGTAGTGAGGAATCTAGATCTAGAGGTGCGCCTTCATGAAGGGCTTCAAGTACTTGTGGAATGAGGCGTTCACTGGCTCCTTGTTCAGAGGATTCTTCTTGGTCGACTCGAAGATGTGCTCGTACACATTGCCATCGTAGGCGCCCAGAGCGGAGTCCAGCACGCGATCGTGCAGATCGAAGCTGTCCACCAGGGTGACGGCATTGGGACGCAATCGTTTCAGGCAGCTCTCCAAACGGACCTCCAGCTTGGTGACATCTTGATCGGTGAGATCAATGAACTGTAAGTGGGAAAGGTGGTTTAAATTGGAGGCTTAGAAATAGTATAGCTGTAAAATCCCACCCTTAGGAAGTCTCCAATACGATTAAGGCACGCATCTACCAGGTAGAGTTCCAGCACCACCTTCAGGACATCGGCCAGGGCGGGCGAGACCTGTCGGGATATTTCCAGCAGCTCCGTATAGGCAGTCTGGGCCAGGAAGGCGCGTCCATGGAGCTAGAAATGCATTGTAAATATAATTATTTGCTTGAATCAGGAAAAGGTCGAGCCGTGACCTAAAAAAGTTAGTAAACAAGACTAAACTTAGCCGGTTTCTGCCCTCACTAGATAAATACAATTTGAATTTCTGCCTAAAATTTATCTGTACGTAATAGAATAACATAGTAGTCACATACAGGGGGTCTCACATTTACACGATAGAGAACCAAATGTTCTAGGCCTCAAAGTTTTGACAGGGAGGGTAGGAACCGACCCATCGTAAAGTTGTTTACTATTTATGCCTAAAATTAAGCTTATAAAAGACTCACATCTGCCGCTGCGGTTAGGAAGGTTCCGCAAAGATTGGCAGCCACCTCAGTGCCGTGTCCCTGCTTGCGACGCAGCTCAATCTGCTCATAGGCAATGCGGGTTTTGCTAAAAAATAAAAGATAAACATAAAAATCACTCAAAGAAAACCCCCCCAGACTCCACTTACTTGGCAGCCACGAACTGGAATGCCTTCACAATCGACTCCAAAGACCCATCAAAGTTAACAAACTTCTGTTGGCTTAGAGCATCATTAATATAGGCCACCGTGGGCACCAGCTTCTCTCCGTTCAGAGCCTGGCCATAAACCTTGACCAGATAACGAGCTGTCTGCAGCAGCATCACCGTGTTCTCGCCCTCGTAAGTGCACACGGCGGTGGTCATGCCGTAAATTGTGGGGAAATTAGAGCAATCCATGAAGCCATGACCCCCGCAAGATAGACGACACGTCTCCACGCCGGCGGCAGCGTCGGCACTGCAGATGGCCTTCAGGCAGCAGGACAGGGCGTGCATCTCGGGCAAGCGGTCCAGGTTACCCTGCTCGATCTCGCCCGAGATCACGTTGTACATGTTCCAGATGCCATCGCCCGTTGTCTTAAACACAATAGCCTTGGCTATCTGGGGGAACAGCTTGAGCTGCTGAGTGGTGTGCTCCATGATCTGAGGCTCCGGTTGATTGGGATCAATGGGACTCTGGCGACGCACAGCGGAGTACCTGGTGGCAATGGTGGAGGCCTTGGCCAGGCTCTGGGCAGTGTCACGGATCAGGGCGCAACGCACAAACATCTGCAAAAAAGGAACATCTAGGTATAAACTTTCTATAAATCAAAGAAGGATAAGGACTCTTACCATGGTTCCGTAGGTGAGCACGCTGTTCTTGGGCGCCACATAGGTGCCATCGGGCAGAACCTGCTGGTTCTTCATCAGCATGTTGTTCAGCGGAACCCTGACATTCTTCAGGCCCAGATAGCCATTGTTCACGCCCTTCATGCCCAGCTTGGTGCCAATGTCTCCTATGTCGATGCCAGGCATGGGCTGGTGGGTCTCCGAATCCCTCAGCTGAACAATGAAGGGAGCTAGGCCACGGTGCTCGCCCTTGGTGTAGAGCTGGGCCACCACCACCGCATGGTTGGCCGTGTGACCCACTGGAAAACCAATAAGGATTATTAAATAAAGGTTTAAGTGTATGCAGAACGGATGACCTACATCCTCCTGGCCACCACTTGTAGGCACTGAGGGACGGTGTGTTGATCACAAACTCCTGGGTCTTCGGGTCATAGTCAGCCCGGGTTTCCAGGCCGCGCAGGAAGGTGCCGTGTCCCAGCTCTGTCTGGGCATAGGTGCCAATTATCTCACAGTCCCAGGCCTTGCTTAGCCACTCCACCTGCTGGTCCATCGTTCCCTGGCCCATAACAGTGGGCACAAACATCACGTAGTGCAGGGCCAGGGGATTGCCCTCCTTCAAGATGGCTGCTCCCAGGGAGCCGCCCAAAAGGGCACTATCAAGAGATTAAAGATTAATCAGGGAACTAAAGATAGTTGATGTGATTTTCCTTACTTGTAGGTATCCACTCCATCCTCGCCATCAGCCCTCAGCTTGCGAATCTTCTCGCCAATGATGCAGGCTTTCCTTAGACTGTGCTCGTACAGCTCCTTGTGTGACAAGTAGGAGACAGGAAGGTCATCTTGCAGGGCAGGATCCTCCAAAAACATTTTCTCTGTTTCAAATAAAAGAATTTAGGATTTATAGCTTCTGAATGAGTAAACACTTTCGAATTCCGCTGCGTAATCATGAGTGGTCACTATTCCACGCTAATTCCCCTGGTGCTAACGGGCCTTGTCCATTTATGATGCCCTGTTCCACCGATCAAATCTGCCAGATAAACCTATCAGCTAAACCCAATTCAAGTGGGGTCCCACTGGAAATAGATTGAGGCGGACCTGCGGCAAACACTGCGAAGTGCACGTCAACCTGAACCTGAATCGGTTAAGATTCGTGCGAAGTTCAAAGATTAATAACTCATAGCTGGTGGCTAATAGGTGCAGATCAACTTCTGGCGGCTTGTTTATGCGGAATACATAATTAATGAACCCTGATCGGGTCGGACGTGGACCCAACTAATGAATGAATGGACAAAGAAGAGCCGTATCAAAACAAAGAAGTCGATATCGGAGCGTAATATGGGCGTATATAGTAAGGAAGAGTTGTAAAGTATAGAACGGAAGTGACTATAAAAATAAATAAATAAAGCACTTAAACCTATCAACCCATTGTAATAAGAGAACAAAATACATTACAGATAAGGAAATCTATAGATAAATCTATTATTACTTTAAGAAGCCATTATCAGTTGTTCAAAAGGTGATTGGATTATTTATGATTATAAATATCAATAAATAAATTAAATCTGGGGATATTAGAGTTCTCTAAAAAGTGTAAATAATTCCATTTGAATGGAATTTGCACCAGAACAAACTGATTTCCAAGAGCAATGTCTATGCTTTGAGTAGATTAATACTGATTTTCTCACGCCTCTCTCATCTGGGTTCCGCTCTCATCTTTAAGAAATGCTTTCAATTTTCTTGTAATTTTGACCCCATAGATCTTTGCGTAAGCCCAGCTCGAGTGCCAAGTCATGCTTCTGGCACAATTTTTAAATATCTTGCATTGGCTATATTGTGAAACGCCAAGCCAAGCTCTACGGCTAGAGCTTTAAGCGACCGGTTAATGTACATGACTTTCCAGAAGAGCTTGGCTTGCACTGCTCCAAGTGGTTTCGCTAGCTTACCCAGGGCCTTCTTCTCCTTGAATCTATCCTCGCCGCCCGCCCATAGTACGGAGAACTCGTGCGGATTGAAGGTGGCCGTGTTGCGTTCCTTCTGCAGGTCGGGATTCACTTCCTTGGCTGGCATTTTCGTTGCACTTGGTAAACTCGTTTTCTCCGTGGGACTGTGTTTAATAATCCAAAGCGTCCGTCTTTGGTGAGTGTCGCGCACTGACTGATTGCTGCGGAGAAGGCAATTTCATGCACAGTGGCTCAGTGGCGATCATCGAGTGCTCTCGAAACAGTGCGGAACAGTGGCCAGTGGCCATCCAGTCCAGATTAAGTGCTAATGATCTGATCCCTGCCAAATCGAAATCTAATCGCGTTTGCCAGCCCTCGAGAACGTGAACTTTAACCGCTTGCATACACATGTAATAAGTGGGTTTTTGTGTGTATTTAATCGCTTGCTGAAACAATTATTATTCACTTGTGTTTTGTTGTTGCACCACATTTGTTACTAAATACACAAAATAAATACACTTTCAGAAGAAGTATGCATCGGTTTTGCAAGGGGTTTGTAAGAACACTGTTTTTAAATGCCTTTTTTGTTACCTTTTTGTGGAAAACTCTTCTTAAATGTGTATAATTCTAGGAACCACTATTATATTTGTTAATTTAAATTGATTTAAACGTATCATTTAAGCCTATTTTTATTAAAAGAAGCGTATTTTAAGGTCACCTTCGAACGGAATTGATTTTTGTTGTTAGCAGGTCTTTGTTTGTGTGGTGGGGCAATCAGCTGTTCGCCAGAGTTGTCGCATATACCAAAGGCAACCCCAGGGCTGCAAGCTCTGTATTCTTGCCGCCAGTTAAATTGAAAATCAAAGTGAACGTTACATTACAAAACATACACATATATTTGCTAATAAACTGATAGATCATGAGGTAACACCAATCTTTGGCCTTATAGCGATAAGTACAAGTTGCACAAATACAAGTAGATCACGTTTTAATACAATTTACGATTATAGATAAATGCGGCGTCGTTATAGACCGTGAGCATGGCTAGTTGCTATAGCTATGCCGCGCTGATGCTGGCCCACTCCCACGCCCGTCTCGTAGGAACAGCTGGGCGAGGGCTCCATTTGATGCATTTCCGCCGGATACCAGTGACCATGGGACTCCGGCAGCTGGTGGTAACTGAGATCCGCCTGGATGTGAGCCTCACTCCGTGTGGTTTTCGGATAGGCCTGGATGGGATGATGCAGCGACTGCCAATCCATGCGGCCGGAGGAGCTGGAAGATGCCGTCGAACCAAAGGCTGCCAGGCTGCGACTGCTCTGATGGAACTCGAAAGGCCAGCTCTGGAAGATCAGAAGAGAGAATGCGATGTGATGTGTGGATTCTTTCATAAATCATGCCAGTGGAGGAAACCGCACGGAGCTATAAATGGAACAATATGACGACAACCCGTCCGTGGTCCGCCCGACAGCGCCATTGTTTGTTTACGCAACTTTGATTGTTTTTAGTGCCCTCTCCCACTGCCTTCTCTTGTTCCCTGGGATCTACAATAACAGCCTCATTAACGGATCTATAAAAACATAAACAGCCAAACACTTGCGGACAAGAGACACTCATGTCGGCTCGGGGTATCTCTAGAGGAGGAATGGGACCCCGGGATGCTAGGGATAGCGAGCAAATAGCGAACAAATGGGTTGTTCCCACCAGAAGATCATGTCGGGGCGCGTGCTAGCAAGGGATAAGACATATAGGGTCGGCGGGACTCTCCCACCCAATTCCATCCAATCTGATCCGATTTGCCGCCATATGGGCACAAGACGGAACCGTATTTGCTGAAATTTTCACGCATTCGGCGGCTGGTAAACAATCGCCTCTATTTGGATAAGTTCTACGCCAAGATTCTTGTGTAAACTCCTCGGATTGGAATGAATAAACACGGTTGGACGAGAACAAATTTAATTACAATTATTAGAAGTGGAAAAAAACTACTGCGAGTGAGGGTGAGGGTGAGGCGACACTTTCCCTGGGATGTCATTCACTTTGTCGCATCAAAGTCGAGCCAGCCAGCGAGCATCTTTAAAAATAAAAGCAAAGACTAACCAATGCCTAACGCCTCCATCCCCATCCCGATCTGCAGGTCGTCGTCTGTCCTAGCTCCATGGGCCTGTCACTCATATTTAATATTTTTAAAATTCACAAAAGTATCCGATTACAGGAAAGCCAAGGCAGTCTGAAATCACAAAATGTGATTTCAAGCGCTCGCTAGTGGGGGGCCCGATCTTGGTCTGGGAATGGAGTCCACCTCCGCCTCTTAGGAAGGTGGAAATACTTGTCGCCTCTGCGGAATCAGCCGAGCAGATGTTGCACCATAAATATTGTGGATATTGGATATTCGGTAACTAATTTTTAGACGTCAAGGAATATTGAGAAAAGTTGAGTAATAGTTTTAAACTAATTAGGATTGGATTAAAGATTTAATTTCACACAAAGATTTAATTTCGACCTACTGTGATTGTCAAGAAGACTCTGGAAAAAAAGCGAAGAATCTTTTTTTTTATGTGTTTGAGTTTTTCCATAACAATAAGTAGATATAAAAATAAAAATCATATTCGTACGAATCGAAAAAATAGAGAAAGCGCTGTGGTAAACACCGAAGCTCGCCGCTAGTTAAAAGGTTCTAAATAATTAGTTAATGAATTAGTTAATTAAGTTTTCTATTATTTTTGTTCTTGTTTTTGCAAATTTAGTTTCACAATACGAATTGTGGCAATTTTAAGGACTTTGTTAAAGTGATTGCCTTTATCATTTAAAAATAGCAACTCTAATTATTATTTAAGCTTCCTGCTTGTTTGCCTTATTGATTAAGTTGGCCATGAAATAAATTTTAAAGTCGATGTCGTCTAAGTCAACACAATATTTCTCAGTATCTGAGTTGGTTCGCTACAAACCAGTCTCCAAAACGGAAAAAAAAAAACTGAACGTAAAAAGCTGGAATAAAAAAACTGAAAATGCCAAAAATATCAAAGGCAACGGTGGTCCAAGAAGTTACTGACAAAACCCAACCCGTCCGTAAGAAAGCTAAACAGAAAAGCCAAGGGTCGCTTCTGAGCCAATCAAGTTCTAGGACATCCGGCCCGACGCCAAACAATAATCTCGAGGGCTCCACAAACTCCAAAGTTTTGGCAAAGCAAGCGAGCTTGACTGATCCCATGGAGCCCTCGGATCAGGCAGCCATTTCTGATGCCAAAAAGGTCCCAAGCGGAAAAAAAGGGGACTCTGCGGCATCTAAGTCCAAGCGCCCAACTCCGGCCAGAAATGCCAAGGGACGTTGGGCGCGAAAAAACCGGGCCAAGAAAACCCCAGCCGATAAGCAGGTCGTGTCGAAAGACGATCAATCTGATGCAAACTCACAATTGATAATTGGTCAAGATGTAGTAGCAGGCACCGCCGATTTATTTACCGGTGACACTAATTGCTGTCCTGCCTCTGCCCTGAACAATGACGAAACCCAACCTGACCGTAAGGGATCTACGCAGAAAAGGCAAAGGTCGCCTCTGAGCGAATCAAATTCTGGGTCATCCAGTCCGAAGCCCAAAAACAATCTGGAGACTCCACCAACTCCAAAGTTTTGGAATAGCAAGCAAGGGAGATGGACTGTCGTCATTCCTGATGATCATTCTACGGCATCTACGTCCAAGCGCCCAATTCCTGCCAGAAATGCCAATGGACGTTGGGCGCGGAAACCCCGGTCCAGAAAAACCGGAGCCGATATGCAGGACGATTCGAAAGACGACGAGTTACCCATTCAGATATGTTCCCTAAGCACCAAGAAAAAGGCGGCACAGGGTAAGGCTATTTTCGCATACTGGTTAAAGGAAAATTCAGCAAGTCCTCGAATAGATTTCATTACAGAGTCGATTTTCGATCCGAACCAGATCATCAAAACGGAAGCCCATGACTTCGAATTACCTATTCAATGGGCGACTGTCAAAAAGGAAGTGCCGGACTCCGAGTTACCCTTTCAGAGTGGCTCCCAAAGCTCCGGGAAAAAGACTGCTACAGGTAAGGATATTCCGCGAATTGGTTAGATGAAGACTCAGCAAATCCTCCAATATTTTTTATTACAGAGTCGAACTCGAGCGCCGAGTTCACTCCGAACAAGACTGTCAAGAAGGAAGGAGATTCTGTAGCTAACTAATTAGATATTTAAGATATTTAAGAATTAGATATTTAAGTATCTAATTAAGGAACTCGGAGGTGTGTTTCTGTAAGATTTCTTTTCGCAGCAAAATCGCTTTAAATTTATAACTTTAAAATTGGGTTTCGTATGCTTCCCATTTATTGTTGCCAGTAAAAGTTTATGGTCCATAAACTGTTATATCTTATTGCAATAACCGACGGAGAATATAATAATTAATAATTGGTTTTAAGGTTTGTAAAGATTAAATAACAAACTGGTAAAAAAATAAAACAGAACTTGCTGCAGAGATATTTTAAAATTCCATAATGATAACTCAGCTAAATTAAGTTTGCAATACAATTGTAATTAATTGGAAGCATATGATAACTAATTACTGAAAGTTTAAACGGAGTTCTAATAAAGTTTAGTAATCAAAGCAATATTTACAGAATAAAAAAAATATCGAAGTCCAAGAGAGAATGAGGAAACCAAACCAATAACCGGTCAAGTAATAATTAAAGCTAGGAAGACATCGATGCCAATCGATTTTAAATCGATTTATCCATACGAAAAACATCGAAAGCTATTATAAATCGCAAATTAAATGCTAATTAATAATAATAATTTATGGGCTTCCTAAATTCTTTTCTGTACTCATTCTTCTACTAAAATAAAAATGTACTCCAAAATGTTCCCTAATTGATCTTAAAACATCTTTTAAATATAATAAATCTGTAACCTAATTAGGAATCTCAGCCTGCTTCGATTTGACTGAAAACCCCAAAGATTGTGATTAACTTGGGCATATCACTGGGTATCCCCCGACACCGACGACGACACCCGTCATCTGGCTGACGCAACCCACCTGGAGTGGCCGGCCGGCTCATTAATGCGCCTCCAATGCTTATAACCCGCGGATGCAATGCCTCGTTAAGTGGTGCCAGTGACATCACTTATTGGGGACAGGGATCGCAATTGCAATGACACTTACCATGCCGTGCCCGTTGCCATGGAAATGGAAATTGCCTGCTCCAGAGGCAGCCTCTCCTGCCATGTGACTCGTGTCCAGGCCATCGGAGCTGGCGGTGCTCGAGTGGCTGTGGTTCAGCGTGTGACTCTGGTTGTGGTTCTGTGAGTGGCTGTGGCTGTGGTGGCTGCCACTGCTGCCATGTTCCACCGCCGTGATTAGCTGTTTGATGTACAGAGTGGCCAGACGGAGCGTGTCCAACTTGGAGAGCTTCGTGTCCGGCGGAATGTTGGGCAGCTTGGTCTTGAGGCGTCCGTAGGCGCTGGACAGCACACGCATCCGCATTCGCTCCCGGGCATTAGCCGCATTCCGCTGCACCGGGGGCTGAGAGCCTGGAAAAAAAGAAAGGATTAATTTATTTAATATTTTGTCCAGAAACTATCGGTGTTTCCTTTAACTTTTAAAAGAGTTTTCAATACACCTTTGCTGTTTATCGATTTAAAATCAATTTTTGCATTAAAATTCTTCGATAACTTCAATTCTTCTTAACTCTTTAATCCCTTTGTACAATAAAAATGGAAATAGGATTCTCAAATTCTCTCTCAAATTAACTAAATATCTTTACAACAAGATCATACATTTTTATAATATTTTCTTTACCATAAAACATCTTTAAATTGCCTGTAAACTTACTGTGTGAGCTGGCATCCTCATCAAAGTCATCATCGTAGAGATCCAAGGGGCTGGAGGCGCGCTTCTTACGAGGCATTTTTACACAAGTTCTTATAAAGTATCACAAATATCACTTTTGATATATTCTCGATATTAAAGTTCGATTTTTAATTTCAGTCACCGAATTTACAAACTCAAAAACGACGCGAACTGTTCAGTAAGCGATCCAAGACGTCCGATCCGCGGCGCACATAGAGCACATCTGTCAAGGGTTGCCCGGAGAGGCCTCCTTTTTGAGCAGTCAGCTCCTCGGTGCTCTGCTCTCCATATTCCGGCTATTTCTGGCACCTCCGGTGGGCGTGCCCTGCTCCGCCGGCCGTCGCAATTGGCGGAGGAAGCCAACACATGGTGCGATCTGCGGTCTCTTTCTCGGATGCTTGGCTGCCTCTGGCCTCTGGCTGCCACCACATTGGCCCAGTTTGCTTTACAAAATGAATCGGTGCTCTTCTGTGTGTTTATCCCGAGTTGTGTCACAAGGATGTGCGAAGCGTGCCAAGCCTCCGGTTCCAGATGGCACCACCTGGTTTGTGGGTCGTCTAGCAGTGCATTTAGGGATAAGCATTTAATGGCAGACGGGAGTGATCGTAATCCTAATGCGGCATATCCTGTTCTTGGGGTCAGAGATTAGAAAGCATTCAAATTGGGGCTTCGAGTTCTGCTAAGGAGATGGAACCCATAAGATACAGGGGTTTCACTTTCAGATATAAGAAATGGATTGGTGAATCTCAGAAGGGAGCACTGTAACCTCTTCTGGTTTAATTTGCTGAAAAATATTGAATATAAATGCCTCAGAAAACTCTTGAAAAGACATTTTAAAACCTTGCCAATAGTAATTTTTGAACATTTTTAAAACTGATCAGAAAGACCTCAAAACAAACGTGAAACTATAAAGCTTGTATGCCACCATCTCATTTTTAAAACTGGCAAGCCCCTCTTTAAATCCGAAACTTATAATCTCTGAAATATATTGAAAAACACTTCTACAAGTATATATAAACCCAAACTGGTCAGATTTTATAGGTTTTTTAATCTCAGAGGATGAGGAATTGAACCTAACTAAACTATTCTCCATGAAATCAAGCAGATAAGGCATTCATATATAGCGAGAGCTTCAGCCTCAAGCAGCCTTGATTAGGGCCACGGACTCAGGTTTATCGGGATGCTGACCCGTGAGTTCCTGCCAGAGATTACCGGGGGCTCATTGTATTTTGATTTCACAAAATTCAGTTCGAAATCTTGAGTCTAGGCGCACGGCAGCATCTCGAAATGTGGCGCCAACGCATCCTGCAGCAGGCATCCCGCCGGGGGATGAGTAAGCAAGCCAGTGGAGTAACACGAAAGGAGCCTAGTGGATCCCTGCCTTCATCGGCGGATGTGGTGGTGATTGGCGGCGGGTCCGCCGGCTGCCACACTCTGTACCACCTGGCACGGCGCGGTGTCAAGGCCGTGCTCCTGGAGCGTGCCCAGCTCACGGCTGGCACCACCTGGCACACCGCCGGCCTGTTGTGGCGCCTGCGTCCCAACGATGTGGATATTCAGCTCCTAGCTAATTCAAGGCGAATGCTGCAGCAACTGGAGGAGGAAACGGGCCTGGATCCGGGTTGGATTCAAAACGGAGGCATCTTCATAGCCCACAATGAGACGAGACTGGACGAGTACAGGAGATTGGCCACAGTGGGCTCTGCCCTGGGCATTGAGAACCAGGTGCTGAGTCCCGAGGAGACCCAGAAGCTGTTTCCCCTCCTCGATCCCGCGGCCTTTGTGGGAGCTCTCTACTCGCCCGGCGATGGTGTCATGGATCCAGCGATGCTCTGTGGCGCTCTCAAGAAGGCAGCCACCAATCTGGGCGCCCAGGTGATTGAGAACTGCGGCGTGGATGACCTGCTCCTGGAGCAGACCTCCAGGGGTAAGAAGGTGGTGGGTGTGACCACTTCCTTTGGAGATATCAGGTCAGAAAAGGTGGTGAATGCCACGGGAGTGTGGGGCCGGGATCTGGTGGCCAAGCACGGCTCCCACCTGCCGCTGGTGCCCATGAAGCATGCCTACATTGTGTCCGAGTCGATTCCTGGCGTGCGAGGGCTGCCCAACATCAGAGACCACGACTACTCCACCTACTTCCGGATCCAGGGCGATGCCATCTGCATGGGTGGCTACGAGCCGAATCCCATACTGCTGGAACCAGTGCCCAAGGACTTCCACTTCGGCCTCTACGAGCTGGACTGGTCGGTGTTCGAGGCCCATCTGGAGGGCGCCCAGAAGCTGTGTCCCAGCTACGCCAAGTACGGCGTGAAGAGCACGGTCTGCGGCCCCGAGTCCTTCACGCCCGACCACAAGCCCCTGATGGGCCCCGATCCCGTCTTGAGCGGGCTCTACCACAACTGCGGCTTCAACTCGGCGGGCATGATGTTCGGCGGCGGCTGCGGCGAGCAGACGGCTCTCTGGGTCACCAAGGGACAGCCCGACCTGCCCATGTTCGGCTTCGATCTGCGGCGATTCACGCCGGAGCAGGGCAAGGCCACCCAGTGGATACGGGAGAAATCCCACGAGAGCTACGTCAAGAACTACAGCATGGTTTTCAAGTACGATCAGCCCCTGGCGGGACGTGACTTCCAGAAGGATCCGCTGCACGAGGAGATGATGCAGGCGAGCGCCGTGATGGAGGAGAAGCAGGGCTGGGAGAGGCCGGGCTACTTCCTGCCCCCCAAAGCCAAGAAGGCGGTGGTGCTGCCCTACGACTGGTATGGCAGCTATGGCCACCAGAGGGTCAAGGACAGCGAGTACGAGCGGGTGCTGGAGGGAGATCTGCACTACAGCCGGTTCTCGGAGCACCACGAATTGGTAAGGGGGATTCCTATTGGTTATAAGGCTTCTATATAGATCATGATCTTCCTTAGATTGGTTCGGAGGCTCTAGCCTGCCGCAACAACGCCGTGGTGTTCAACATGAGCTACTTTGCCAAGCTGCTGCTGGATGGCCCCCAGGCCCAGGAGGCCGCCGACTGGCTCTTCTCCGCCAACACCAACCGGGAGCACAGCAAGTAAGTTACTAGAAATCCCCTCCAGCAATCTTGAGACACTAATTCCTTCCTTTCCAGAACCGTTTACACCTGCGCCCTAAACGATGCCGGCGGCGTGGAGGCGGACGTGACCATATCCCGCCTTGAGAACGGCTCTGGACAAGTCCACGATCCCAAAATCAATGGCCAGGGCTTCTATATTGTGGCTGGTGGCGCCTCGGCCTTCTACACCTACAGCGCTCTCCAGGCCGAGATCCTGCGGAAGGGTTTCAATGCCAATCTCAAGGACCTGACGGCCGAGCTGGGTGTGATTTCCATTCAGGGACCCAACAGCCGGAAGATCCTGCAGCCCCTGATCGACTGCGATCTGTCCGATGAGCAGGTGCCTCCAAATAGCACAAAATTGGCCACCTTTGGGGATGTGGGCGTGCGCCTGCTCCGCGTGAGCTTCGTGGGCGAGCTGGGCTACGAGCTGCATGTGCCCAAGCGGGACTGTGCCGCTGTCTACAGGAATCTGATGAAGGCCGGAGCGGGACAGGATCTGCGCAATGCTGGCTACCGCTCGCTGTACTCCCTCAGCAGCGAGAAGGGCTACCACCTGTGGAGCTTCGACCTCCGCCCGGATGACACTCCCCTGGAGGCTGGACTGGGTTTCACCTGTCGCCGCAATGGAGCTGAGTACCGAGGCAAGGCGGCCATAGAGCAGCAGCGATCGGAGGGCTTGAGGAAGCGCCTGGTCTACCTGACCCTAAAGGATCAGGTGCCCATTTGGGGCCTGGAGGGTGTCTACCGCAATGGGGAACCCGTGGGCATCCTGCGGCGAGCGGAGTATGCCTACACCCTAGGCAAGTCCCTGGGACAAGCCTACATCTCGCGACCCGATGGACAGCTCATCGATGTGGAGTACATCAAGGGCGGGGAGTACGAGGTGGATATCTTGGGCAAGAGGCACCGAGCCGACTGCCACTTGCGCAGCCCATTCGATCCCACCGGCCAACGGGTTCTCGGTAACTATGCAACGGAGTCCAAGCCCAATAAATAAAGATCGCTTCCAAGAACTGGTTTCGTTGGCACTCGATGTGAAGTGGCGGCCATAAAGGGCCATAAATTACTTTCCCCGCTGACAGGGGTTCGGAGAAAGGTCCGAGGAAAGGCAGACAGGCAGTCTGCAAGGTCTGCGGTTTACGGCTCAATTAATTCCCCTGTCCAACTATTGTGACATAATACCTTCTCCGTTTCTTGGGTTTCTTCAGTTTCTCCCAGGAATTCTTGTTCCACTTCCAGACCAGACGAACTGTCGCCTCTCAAGTGGTTATTATGTTCTTAAAAGCAACTCTATTTAGTTTGTGATCTTGAGGTAATACTTTCAGCTTAGATCTTAGTAAAGAGTAATCTTCCTAGGCCTCCATGGTCACCGTGGAGGCTGTGTGGGAGGGACTATCAAAGTGGCTGGCCACCACCTCCTCCAGCGTCACATCGAACTTGAAGATGGGTCGCAGGTCGTTCTTCAGGCGGCAGACTACGCCAGCAGAGGCAATGTTCCAGTTCCAGCAGATCATGGCGCAGTTTAAGGCCTCCAAATCGCCCTTCATGGACACCACGTTCTTGAGAGAAGGAAATGGATATTATAGGGAATTAATCACTCGAATTAAAGCTTAGTTACCATGGCCACTGTGTAGTCAATGGAGTTTATCTCCTCGCCCCTGATGACCACCAACTGCGTCTCTCCATTCTGTTGGTTAAGAAAGCGCACCACCTTCTCCTTGAGGTACTCCGCGGAGGCATAGTCCAGCTTCTGTTTGACATCCACCAGACCCACTTCATGGCCATTGACCTTCTCCAGCCTGATGTCCACCTGGGGACGGGCACTGCTGTAGAGGATGTACACCATATTGGCTGCAATGCCACACAGAATGCCATACTCCAAGCTCCAGAACATGCAGGTGATCAGGGTGACCGTGAAGGGAAACAGGTCTTTCTCTGGAATGTTAAGAGAGAGTCTTAGAATCCAGAGAATCTAGGGATGGGTAGGCATACTCACTCTTGGACAGCCACATGTCCTTAATCTTGTGCAGCTCCACCAGGGATATCATGGCCGCTATGATGATGGCAGCCAGGGTGCACTTGGGTATAAAGTAAAAGGTTTGGGTGAGGAAAGCCAGGGCCATGAGCACCAGGGTACCAGTCACTGCCCCTCCCAACGGTGTCTTCACACCGCTGGCATTGTTCACCGCCGTGCGGGTAAAGGATCCAGTCACAGGCATGGAGAGCACGAAGCTGCCCATGATGTTGCACATGCCCAGGGCCACCATCTCCTGCGAGGCATCCACAATCTTGCCCTTGGCTGTAAGCAGAGAATTCTTGTTAAGAAAGAAGGGAAAGAAAGTTATGTTAGGAGAACCTACAAAATGCCTTGGATATAGCCACAATTTCCAGGATCGAAATCAGCGGAATGGAGCCCAGCGAGGCGCCCACTGTGCTGATCATCTCGCCAAAGGACACATACTCCCCATTCACCGTGGTGCTGAAGGGCGGCAGTCGGAAGGGTGGGACCCCAGCCGTGATGTCGCCAGTGACCCGGAAGGGCTGATTCCCATCTCTGCTGAGGATGTAGGCCAGGAAGGTGCCAAAGATCACAGCCAGGGCATTGCGGGAGAGGCCCAGGTACTTCCAGAAGATCCGATTGCCCCACTTGATGTCCTTGACGAGCTGTGGGGAATATATTTTTGGGTTACTTCTTGAATTTAAGTGAAAAGAGTGCTCTCTGCCGCCTCAGAAAGCGAACTGCAGAGCCACACTTCCATAGGAATCATTTCAAAGTATAACCGAGAGCAAGGTTAATTGGCTTCAATTGGTAAGGGAAGCACCCATTAGCCGTATCAATTTGTATTTTTATGGCCCATCTCACCGTCATGAGGAGCAGGAAGACGAGAGACGAAATGCCCAGCAGGGCGTCCCAAATCCTGATGGAGTCCAAGTGCGTGAAGAAGTTTTTCCAGGCGGGCAGCAGGTCATTCGATTGACCTGTTCGGGAGATTGATTCCATAAACTAGATCGAAGAAGGTCTCATATAACCAACTTACTGGTCAGACCCACTATATTGTTGATCTGTGCACTCCCTATGGTGGTGGCTGCTGCCATGGTGAAGCCTGTGATCACGGGAATCGAGATGAAGCGTACCAGCACGCCCATGTTGAGCAGGCCCAGGACCAGGACAATGCAGCCAGCCAGGAAGCAGACAAGAACAGCATAGTCCGGACTGATGGTGGCATACTGGTTGACCATCAGGGCCATGATGGCAGTGGTGGCTACAAGAAAGGCGGGAGAGGACTAGAATACCTTCCTTGATTACCATAATATCTTCAATTACCTATGGTGACATCCTTGCAGGAACCAAAAACAATGTAGGTGAAGCACCCCATGAAGGCAGAGTACAGGCCATACTGCGGCTCCAGGCCAGCCACCACGCCATAGGCAATGGCCTGAGGAATGGTAGTCAACCCAACCGTAAAGCCAGCTATAAAGTCCTGCATGATGTATTCCAGGCGGTAGCGGGGCAGCCAGCTGAGGATCGGGAACTTGCTGGTCACGGTCGCCGGGCGACACAGCTTGCGGCCTCCATCCCTGATAAGTGAGCCCAACTGGGGCAGCTCCTCTCGGTACAGATTGTCTGTGAGGGGTCCAAAAACAAGCCTCTGATCAGTTTCCTACGCCAGCGAGATAACCCTCCTAATGGCTAATCTTCCCTGGCAGCAGCAACAGGGCTCGGACATGGGGCGATCTTGCTTCAATTGACATTGGCCTGGACATCTTATCGGTAGGGAGCCGGCCGGTTGGCCGGACTACCCCACGGAGATAAGCGCTCCTCCTTGAGATACTCTTTTATGAATTGGCACGTATTTGAAACGAGGCCCGATTACAGCCCCACTTTCTCGCCATAAATCCACAATCCACACAGTCCACACTGACCCTGAACGCCGAGAGCTGCAGCCGGAAAAACCCCTGGGACCAGTTACTCACCCTCGTCGGCTCTCATTGTGGATGCATGCGCTTATTCCGCGTTCGGGAATCTAACTGAGAACGAACCGCGATCGGGCGTTCAATATAACGATAGCGGAGCTTGGGCGACCGCTCAGTGTGCCGCTCCAGAAGCGACTGCCGGCGAGAAACGAGTCGGCCACGCTCGTGCCCGTACTCACACTCGTCTTCGTGTGTTGGCCATATATGATTTACAAGAGCAGGTACCGGTACCGGGTACCTGTGTGCGGCTTATCATGTTAGCCAGGCTATATTCCCGCGATCAACAATTACAGAGATAACGGCCCCAGACTGCCCTTTAATGGAACTCAAACAATGACAGTCCTAACCTAATACATTTTTAGAGAACCGGAGAGGAGGACTCCTCGCTGCTGCGCCACAACTTGACGGTGTAGTTGTTCTGCAGGGAGCCGGTGGCAATCACATTCTCCCTGGGATGACAGTCGGTGCAGAGCACCCGGTCGCCCTCGGTGCTCGCCTTCTGGACCAGCTCCTTGGTCTGCAGCTTCCAGATGCACAGCGTCTGGTCCTCGCTGCCCGACACGATCCAGATGCCGCCCGTGATGGAGAAGTTCGAGTTGAGGCAGTAGGCCTCGTTCACATGGCCGCGGTACGAGCGCAGGCTTTTGGCCTTGATAAAGTGCCACAGCTTCAGCGTGCTGTTCAGGGTGGAGGCCAGGACGTACAGGCCGTTGGGCGAGAACTTCACATAGCCCACCGGCGAGTTGTCGGCATCGATGAGGGTCTTCAGCAGCTGCCCGGTGGCAGTGTCCCACACGCGGATCAGTCCGTCGAAGCTGCCGGTCACGAAGAGACTACCGTCGCGATTGAAGTCCAGCGAGGTGATGGGATCCTGGTGAGCGGGCACCACCTTGAGGGTCTTGCCGGTGCGCATATCCCACAGGCGAACGGTCTCGTCGTAGCTACCGGAGGCCAGCAGGTTGCCCAGCGGATTGAAGCGGCAAACGAAGACACAGCGGCTGTGTCCCATCATAGTTTGCTGGCACCTCCCGGTGCGGGCATCCCACAGCTTTACGGTCTTGTCGTCGCTGCAGCTGGCCAAAAGGTTTACATGCGCCCAGGCCACATCATTGATGCCCACCGTGTGCTCGACCAGGCGGTCCACGCACTTGGCGGTGTTAACGTCCCACAGCATCAGGAACCTGTCCGCCGAGCTGCTGGCCAGTTGCTCGCCATCTGGACGGAACTTGACGGCCGTGATGCATAACTTGTGCCCGGACAGGGAGTTCTTGATGGCGTAGCCCGGGCTATCGGGCTTCGGCAAGGGGGCCTTGAAGAGATCGTCCTCCGCCTGCTGACTGGCGGAGGTTTCGGGATCCTCAGCGGGACATACGACCTCTGCGCAGTCCAATTCCATTTCCGGCATCTCGTCTGGAAGAGACATCTAAAAAGGGCGTAGAGACAGTCAGGATGCGATCTTTACGGAAGGGGATAACCTACTTTTCCTTCGGACAATGAAATTATTAAAATAATTTTCACCGAAAGAATTTTATGAAGCGAGAGTGAAAGGGACCACGATAGCGATGCTTGTGAAATAACGGGTGTCACTTTGGCAGCTTTTTAAGCTTTCCAACACTGGTCGCCTAAATTGACAGATGCCATGTGATTGCGTGTTATTTATAACCTTAAAATATGATAAGTCGAACATTGTTTATAACATTAAAATTTAGCTTATAATGATCTTGTTTCCCGAATATATATTAAAGATAAGATTGCTCTTCTACAGAAGCCTATCTCCATCACATAACAACAAATTCAGTCAATCTCTGACTTACATATTAAGCTTTTTACCGCAGTTATAACTTAAGGGACTTCAAACAAATATAAAAACGAAAACTAAACGCGCAATTTCCATTCATAACGAACCTTGATTACAACAATATTTGCCGAGTGAATACAAATGTTAATTATTTCGCTTACTATTGCTCTTTCGCCAATTGTTTGCGCAGACAGGTATAAAAAATCAGACTGAGAGAGGCGTGCAAACAAGAGCAATTAATTTGCAATGTGAGTAAATATTTGGTGACAGGGAGGTATATTTGCACAGCCTGCTGTGTGGCCCAGACTTGTTAACCAAACATTAAACATTGCCGACGGTATTTGTCACCTAATTATTTGCTGATTCTGCAAAAACTTACACATGTACATATGGGACCGAATCGGAGAATGCGCGATAATAAAGTCAGTGAACTGGCTATTTGGTTAATAATTTGGCAGCCAATACTCGGGCATTATACCTTATTTCATAATATTTATTTGCCTTAACTACTACTGCCGCCCTAAAATATGTGTTTAGCAACTGTAACTAAACAAACAAAGAATGCGGCTAATCATTTGGTAGGCGTTGAAGAGCCCTTTCTTTGTTCTTTGGAATAACGCCTCCTTTTTCGTTGGCATGACTTGAAGGAATTCACGAACAATATAAGTAATTGTGAAAAGGCCCACCATGTGGACAGCTCTGAAGTTAGTCCTCATTTTAATCAGGGGTTTCGGGGGTTCCCCTGTGAAATTTATCATCCGTGCAGCATAGGAATCTTCGCTCTCTGAGCTAGTTATCCCTAAAGACTTTTGACCCGATTCCTGGTTAAGGGAAGTCTCTGAAAAACTAAGAATTCCGGTGGTCTCGCGCACAGCCAAAGATGTTCAGCCGATAGACCAGCAGTTGTCGCGACCTTTGCATGTGCTTTGCCTGCCTGGATGTGAGCTGCAATAGGATAGGGAACTACTCCAGAACCTAGCCGCTTCAATGCAGGATTCTTCCCAGCAGAAGATAGTGTTCTATGTAGCCAACAGCTCATCGGATCGTAACAGAATGGACTCTCTACTTGAGAGGAGCTTCTATTTCCGATTCCCGAACATAGTTGGTCTCTTGGCCAAAGATGAGCAGCTCAACTTCTACAGATACCATCCATAACCGAGGCTTCCAAACGGAGGAACAACCCCTGCAATCGTCGCCGCAGGGTCATCCAATAAATGTGACTACCATGTAAGAAATATCGACAACACCGAAAACTACCATATTTTCCAGATCTAGTATGCCTTGAACAAAAAAGTCCGCTTCTGAAAAGCTGTCACTGAGACCTGCCTATGGAATAGAGCCCTGACTTCAGTCGTAACCCAGAAATTCATCAGAACACATCGTTCGAAGAATATGAAAAACATTGTGAGTAAAAAAAAAAAAAAAAAAAAATTATTTTAGTAATTTCAGAAAATATTATTTTCGCTCGCTCGGTTCCCAGCTGCATTCTCACATTGTCGCCTGAGGAAGAATTTAAGCTAATAATTGGCCAAGGAAAACGGGAACTAGGAAAAACGGAACACTTACCGAGCAGGGTAAAAGTTTTCCCGGAGCCGGAAGTGCCGTAAGTCATGATAGTAGCGCTCTCACTCTCGCTTATCTTGGGGCACACGGAAATGTCATATATGTGGCGCTGATCCACAGAGCTCTCAAAGATGGCGGTAAAGCCGAAATGCTTTTCCATGCGGTTTACATTGGTAAGGTAAGAATGTTGTTTTTCCAAGTTCTCCGAAGCTAATCGGCGATTTTGAATTTCGATAAGACTCCCGTTTTAGCATTAGTTCCATTACTTTAACCGATAGAACTCTGCCTTTCGACTTAACCCCTCTTCTAATAACTTAAATCCTTTATTACCAGAGTACGGCGCAGCATGGAATCCCAAAAGAAGTCTGAGATGCCCAAGCGGGAGATGCGCTCCTTCCTGGTGGCCCGCGAACCCTCCGTCGACCGTCGCTTCCGCCCGCGCCCCAACAAGAAAATGCGTCTGTTCGAGCACATCCAGGAGTCCGAGGAGGAGAGCTTTTCCGAGTGCTCGGAGACGGAATCGGAGAGCACGCCGAGTGTTGTCGATGGCGCGTCCTCCGTCGCGAGCGTAGACTGAGCGTAGACGACTCCTCAAAGGCGTATTCGATCTCAAAGGATGGAAACGTGCTCATCACCAGGTGGAGAAGAACTTTGGCTTCTTCACCATCTTCGATAGCTACGTGGACCAGCGCGACATCTGCGTGGGCCCCAAGATTAGCGGGGAGGAGTGCGTGACTATCATGACCTATGGCACCTCGGGCTCTGGCAAAGCCTACACCCTGCTCGGTAAGTGCCCCACCTCCCGTTTTCCTTGGCCAATTATTACCTGAAATACTTCCTCAGGCGATGTGAACGCTGGCATTATTCCCCGCGCCCTGGAGAATATATTAACCATTTGCAAGGACACCGTGTACCACTCGCCCGAGCTGAAGCTGATCAACAAAGGACAAATAATTGGAAATCAGCTCGAATGCAAGACAAACTCACACACTCCACTATTTAGCAACTGTAACTAAACTTAACAAAAAGATTACATATTTTGAGATATGCATATTACAAACAGTTAATATTCAACTTTTGCTCATCATTTGGGGGCGATGACAAGCTCTTTGGGCTTTGGGTTAACGCCCCATTTTTGGTGGCATGACTTGGAAGAATTCACAAACAATATAAGTAATTTCGGCTATCAAGAGGCAGCCATAAGTAGAAAGTCCCACTATGTGGACAGCTCTGAAGTTAGTCCTCGTTTGGACTCTCATTTTAATCTCGGGTTTCGGGGGTTCCCCTGTGGAATTCATCATCCGAGCAGCAGAGGAATCTTCGCTCTCTGAGCTGGTAATCCGCAATGACTTTTGTCCCGATTCCTGGTTAAGTGAAATCTTAGAGAAACTAAGAATTCCGGTGGTCCTGCGCACAGCCAAAGATGTTCAGCCGATAGACCAGCAGTTCTCGCGACCTTTGCATGTGCTTTGCCTGCCTGGATGTGAGCTGCAATGGGATAGGAAACTACTCCAGAACTTGGCCGCTTCAATGCAGGATTCTCCCCAGCAGAAGATAGTGTTCTATGTGGCCAACAGCTCATCGGATCGTAATATAATGGACGCTCTACTTGAAACGGGCTTCTATTTCCGATTCCCGAACATAGTTGGGCTCTTGGCCAAGGATGAGCAGCTCTACTTCTACAGATACCATCCATATCCGAGCTTCCGAACGGAGCAACTACCTCTGCAATCGTCGCCTATCTTTGACCAGCTTTTTCCCAACATGCAGGGTCATCCGCTGGTTGTGATGCCCGACCAGTGGCTGCCCCGTTCGATTCTGTATGTGGACAGCCGCACGGGTAAGCAGATACTGGCCGGATCCGTGGGCCGCTTCATCCACGTCCTGGCCTGGAAACTGAACGCCACCCTGCAGCTAGTTCTGGCGGTAAACCCCGAACGATTCCTCCGGGGTCTGGACCCACAAACGTCTATTGATGTCCCGGGCAGTGTGTCGATGCTGGAGCGGGGAGAGCAGTTGCCACGCACCAGTTATCCCCTGGAGCTGACCCACATCTGCTTGATGGTACCCGTGGCCGAGGAGATTCCGCTGAAGGACATATATTGGCGCCTCAGCAGTGTTTCTAATATCCTGTTGACCGTGACCGTTGTCTACGCCTTTGGCCTGGTGCTGTGCCTCCTGCGAGTGCTGAGGAGCGACGATGTCCACCCGGTGGACTTTCTGCTGAACGATAGAGCTTTGCGCGGGGTTCTGGGTCAGTCCTTCAGGCTGCCCTGGGCAAGGAGAGGCTGTTCTAGTCGATGGATCTACCTGATGCTGGGCCTCGTGGGTCTCAACGTTAGCAGCATCTTCGAGGCGGCCCTGGAGACCATGATGGCGCATCCTCCGCGGCAGTTTCAGGCCCGAAACTTTGCTGATCTGCGGCGCACGCGAATGCCCTTGGTTACCACGCCCGAGGACATGCACACTGTGGCGGACAGGCACCTCAACCTGCTGGTGGTCAATGTGAGTGAGTACCACCGAATGAGGAGTGGTGGCAACGCCAGCAGTGCCTACTTCGCTTCTCGTCTGCACTGGACGCTGTTCAGCGAGCAGCAGAAGCGCTTCACCCGGCAGCTGTTCATCTACTCCATGGACGCCTGCCTGTGGTCGCTGGCCCTGCTCTCGTTCCAGTGGCCGCAGAGCTCCTGGTTCGCCGAGCCCGTCAGCAAGCTGATCCTGGAGATAAGGGCCAACGGGCTGTACCAGTTCTGGGTGGGAATGCATCACTACGATAT
The DNA here is from genome assembly GCA_008044355.1 of Drosophila lacteicornis. NCBI lineage: Eukaryota > Metazoa > Arthropoda > Insecta > Diptera > Drosophilidae > Drosophila > Drosophila lacteicornis. The sequence continues at coordinate 54,561 of VNKF01004772.1, forward strand.
GACAGAGGCGGGATTGGCTGGCCTGGAGGATCCCAGTCTTAGGGAGCAGTCTGCTGCTCTGCGGCTGGATGATCTGCAATGGGTGTGGCTGGCATACGGAGTGCTCCTGACCGTTTCCTCGCTTATATTCCTGCTGGAAATGGGCTGGAGGAGACTGTCTAAGAGAAGGGCAGAGTAACAGCAGTATTCCAGAATACACACTACAGTAGAGTAGCAGCAGAACAACAGCAGCAGGACAGCAGGAGAGCAACAGCAGAAAAACTGCAGAAATTAGCAGTACAGCAGCAGAGGATCAGCCGAAGGAGACAGAAGAGCAACATAGGGGTAACAGCAGAGATGACAGCAGCATAGAGGTGTAGAAACATCGATGTTTTTCGATGTTTAAATAAAAAACATCGATGGAAAAAAACATCGAAGTTTTTCGATGTTTTCATAAAAACATCGATGTTTAAGAAAACAGAAAAAAAAATCCTTTAAAATAAACTTTAAAATTGTTCCCTTAATTTAGTGATGTGACAAAAACATCGATGTTTCCCCACAAAACATCGATGTTCCCAAACATTTCAAAAACATCGATGCATCGATGTTTTGATCGTTGTTTCTCCACCTCCACAGCAGAAAGAAACGAAGCGGAATACTAAAAAAACTGTACTATTTTCCAACTTATACTTAACTCAACTTACACGTATGATTTACACATTTATTCGTTGATTCCAGGACTTTTTTTTAACAATTATGGAACAATTTAACACCCACAACACTTTAACGAGTAAAAACTTAACCTATGCCAACTATTCATCGTCGTCGATTATCTCAATGGGCGACTTTGACTCCTCGGCGTCATCGTCCTCGCTCTCCACGTCGCTCGTGGGATTCTTTAGGTCTTCAATCTCATCCTTGAGGTCTTCGATTTGCTCCTCATAGCGACGCCTCTGGGCGGAGAGCGTAAAGTCCGCCTCCCTTTGGGCAATCAGTAGTTTCTTCTCGCACTCCTCCTCGTGCTGCTTCTTGTTGTTTTGGATTATCTCCAGGTACGTGTCGGTCAGCTCCTTGCGCAGCTTCTCCTCCAGCAACTGCATCTGGAGCACATGGTCGTACTTCAGGCGCTCAATCTCCAGCTGCAGGTTTACGTTCTCCTCCTCCAGCGCCTTTCTGTACTCGCCGCCATCGTCGGGTGCCATTTTCGAGAACTCCATGAAGCCGGCGTAGCTGATGCGATGCTGCTTTATCACCGGCTCCTTGAACACGATATTCTTGGCAATCGAGGCGAAGTTGAGGACGTTCTGGTTCTCCTCGTAGTACTTGTCCACCGGCGTGACCGTGACAATCATGGCTAGCTTCTCCTTCCCCAGTAGGGCCGCCTGTAGCAGCATCGTCAGTTTGGAATCTCGATAGGGTATCACATCGGCGTTTCGCTTCCTCTGCGCCGTACTGGCCGCATCCAGGCAACGCCCCAGGGTCATCAACGAGGTATTAATATTCTTGGCCTCCTTGAGGCGCAGACCGGTGGTGCCAGTGTTATTCACCCGCTCAGAGCCCGCCAGGTCGCAGAACTTGTACGAGCTCTGGGTGGTGATGCCCGAGCGATTGTACTTGAGTATGTCCACGGTGAAGATGCAGTGCGCGCGACTGGAGTTTGCGTTGACCGAGGTGGCGGCGTATGTGGACCGCTGCTGGCCCAAGCGCAGTAAACGCATCGCCTCCTCGCTGCTCTTGACGAAGACACTGGTCAGTCCCTTCACGAACACCTGACCCTTATTGCACACGACCTTCAGATTCTTGCGCGGCACCTCGCCCAGCTTGGTCTGTTTCGGCGGAATGACCAGGAGGTCGTGCACCAGCTCGTTGTAGATCTCGACAAAGGAGACCCAGATCAGGACGGACTCGTCGCTGGAGGCATGCGTCTCGAACGTGTGGTCCTCGTTGATCACCTGCTTCAGTCGCTGGTAAGAATCGCCCAGGTCGGGGCACAGGTCTAGCAGCTTCTTTCGAATCTGCAGCTCCTTCAGCGAGGCGTCGTCCTGCAGGAAGACAATGCAGCCGTTGATCAGCTTCAGCTTGGGCGAGTGGTACACGGTGTCCTTGCAAATGGTAAATATATTCTCCAGGGCGCGGGGAATGATGCCAGCGCTCGCATCATCGCCTGAGGAGGTATTTCAGGTAATCATTGGCCAAGGAAAACGGGAGGTGGGGCACTTACCGAGCAGGGTGTAGGTTTTCCCGGAACCGGAGGTGCCATAGGTCATTATGGTCACGCACTCCTCCTCGCTAATCTTGGGACCCACGCAGATGTCGTAGATGTCCCGCTGGTCCACGTAGCTATCGAAGATGGTGGAGAAGCCAAAGTGCTTCTCCATTCGGTTCACATTATTGCTGCTCGAGTCCACCTTGTAGCTGGTGATGAGCACGTTTCCATCCTCCGAGATCGAATACGCCTTTGAGGAGTCGTTCACGGGACGCAGGCGCAGGAAGACCTGCGGCCCCGTCTCCACGCTCGTACTCTCTACCGTGCTCGCGACGGAAGACGCGCCATCGGCAACACTCGGCGTGCTCTCCGATTCAGTCTCCGAGCACTCGGAAAAGCTCTCCTCCTCGGACTCCTGGATGTGCTCGAACAGACGCATCTTCTTGTTGGGGCGCGGGCGGAAGCGACGGTCGACGGAGGGTTCGCGGGCCACCAGGAATGAACGCATCTCCCGCTTGGGCATCTCCGACTTCATTTGGGATTCCATGCTGCGCCGTACTCTGGTAATAAAGGATTTAAGTTATTTTGCTTCCTTTCGCGCGAATTTTCAGACGCCTTGCTAGGGCTGGCAACTCAACCGAAAATAAAATGAGACCAGGGGTGCAGTGTTTTCGATAGCTTTAGTCGAAAGGCAGAGATTTATCGGTTAAAGTAATCGAACTAATGCTAAGTCGCGCGTCTTATCGAAATTCAAAATCGACGATTAGCTTTAGAGAACTAGGAAGAACAACATTCTTACCTTACCAATGTAAACCGCATGGAAAAGCATTTCGGCTTCACCGCCATCTTTGAGAGCTCTGTGGATCAGCGCGACATATATGACATTTCCGTGTGCCCCAAGATAAGCGAGAATGAGAGCGCTACTATCATGACTTACGGCACTTCCGGCTCCGGGAAAACTTTTACCCTGCTCGGTAAGTGTCCTAGTTCCCGTTTTCCTTGGCCAATTATTAGCTTAAATTCTTCCTCAGGCGACGATGTGAGCCTGCAGCTGGGAACCGGGCGAGCGAAAATAATATTTTCTGAAAATGGCTTCACCGCAATCTTTGACGGCTGTGGACCAGCGGCCCATCTATAACATCTGCGTTGGTTCCAGGATCAGCGTGAAAGAGAGCGTGACCCTTTTTTACCTACGGCACCTCCGACTCCGAGAACACCTTCACCCTGCTCGGTAAGTGCCCTACATCCCGTTTCGTCAAGGGACTGATCAGTGTCTTTGTCCAGAGCAGCGAGGAGGCGAAGAGTATACTCCGGTTGGGCCAGCAGCGGTCCACGTCCACCCGCACCTCGGTGAATGCAATCTCCAGTCGCTTCCACTGCGTCTTCACCATGGAAATGTTCAATTGCCATCGCTCGGGTATGACCACCCAGAGCACATTTAAGTACTTCGACTTGGCGGGCACCGAGCAGATGAATAGCATTGGTACCACCGGCCAGCGCCTGATGGGAGGCCAAGAATATTAACACCTCACTGATGACCCTGGGGCGCTGCCTGGATGCGGCCAGCACGCCGCAGAGGAAGAGACACGCCGATGTGATCCCCTATCGAGATTCCCAGCTGACGCAGATGCTACAGGCGGCCCTGCTGGGCAAGAAGAAGCTGGCCATGATCGCCTCGGCCACTCCGGTGTACAAATCCTACGATAACCAGAACGTTCTCAACCTCGCCTCGATTCCCAAGAATATCTTGTTCAAGGTGCCCGTGATAAATCAGCATCCCGTTCCATACACTGGCTTCATGGAGCTCTCGAAAACTGCACCCAAAAACGAAGGCGGCGAGTACAATCTGGGGGGAGAAAATGTGAACCTGCAGCTGGGAACTGAGCGAGGGATTTTTTTTTTTGGAAATTACTATACATTTTTTTTTTTTTTTTTTTTTTTTTAGTTTTCACTCACAAATTTTTTTCTATACTTCGAACGATGTGTTCTGATGAATTTCTGGGTTACGACTGAAGTTAGGACTCTATTTTATAGGCAGGTCTCAGTGACAGCTTTTCAGAAGCGGACTTTTTTGTTCAAGGCATACTAGATCTGAAAAATATGGTAGTTTTCGGTGTTGTCGATATTTTTTACATGGTAGTCACATTTATTGGATGACCCTGCGGCGACGATAGCAGAGGTAGTTGTTCCGTTTGGAAGCCTCGGATATGGATGGTATCTGTAGAAGTAGAGCTGCTCATCTTTGGCCAAGAGACCAACTATGACCAACTATGGAATCGGAAATAGAAGCTCCTCTCAAGTAGAACGTCCATTCTGTTACGATCCGATGAGCTGTTGGCTACATACATGTGCGCAGGACCACCGGAATTCTTAGTTTCTCAGAGACTTCCCTTAACCAGGAATCGGGACAAAAGTCTTTGCGGATAACTAGCTCTGAGAGCGAAGACTCCTCTGCTGCTCGGATGATGAATTACATAGGGGAACCCCCGAAACCCCTGATTAAGAGTCCAAACGAGCACTAACTTCAGAGGTGTTCCACTTATGGTTGCCTCTTGATATCAGCAATTACTAATATTGTTCGTAAATTCCTTCAAGACATGCCACCGAAAAAGGAGGCGGTATCCCAAAGCCCAAAGAGCTTGTCATCGCCCCCAATCAATGAGCCAAAAGTTTAAACTGTTTGTAATATGCATATCTCAAAATATGTAATCTTTGTTGGTTTAGTTACAGTTGCTAAATAGTTAGTTAGTGGTGTGTGTGTGTTACATTCGAGTTGATTTACAATTATTTGTCCATTGTTTCCTGCTGCAAATAAATATTACAAAATAGGTAGTAAAAATAAGTAGGTATTCATGCATGCGCCTTAATTGTACGTGTTTTGTGTGTATATAACTATATATATGTCTGCTTTCTCTAGGTACTTAAGTCACGTTGCATCAGAGAGAGCAAGGAGAGAGAGAGAGAATGGATTGCACTTAGGGTTAGGGTTAGGATGAGATAAAGGGTTGAGATAGAGAGAGATTCGGGGTCTGAAACGAAGTACATCACGGAGATCGCCGGTAAAACTAATCTTTAAACCTAAACACAAGGTTAATTTGCACTAAACGGAATGTTAAATACACAGAGAGAATGTCACGAGATTGATCTAGCCGTGGGTTATAACAAAATAAATAGAGGAGAGCTCAGATAACGCTGCTGAGATTTGAGCCGGTTCCGCTTCCGGTTGCCGGATTGTTCTTTTGCGGCGTTGTGGTCGGCGTGGCCAGGCCATTGCCTATCCCGCCATCTAGCAGTTGGAGCAACCTCTGGCGCGTCCTCTTGTCGCTGACGCAGATGCACTGAATCAGGCTGGTCAGCTGCTTGGCGGAGTACTCGTCGCCCAGACGCTGCTGCTCGATCCACTGCTCGAACTGCTCGGGCGCAAAGTAGTAGGTCTTGATGAACACATCCACGTAGGAGCGGTGCTGTGGGTACTTCTGGTTCGAGATTAGCTCCAGGAACGACATGAAATTGGCAAAGTCCAGCTGCATGAGGGCTCGCCCGCCCGCCGAGCATTTCTTTACATTCGAGAAGCTGTAGGAATCACCAATTAGAGAGCTTATTGAAGAAATTAAAAGAGAGAGAAAGACGCACCCCTCTACGAGCAGATGAGTGGCCACATGGGCCATGGAATTCCACACGGGCCTGCTGGGCACCGGCACCTCCTTGGCGATTTCCTCCAGGCACATGGCGAAGCTCTGTATGTTCTGCATGTAGAGAGATGTATTTGTGATTATATATCCTTGTTATTAATAATCTCGCTCCGAATCCCTACCCTGTTGAGCACATCGCTGTAGCTGCTGTGCTGGTGTATCACATGATTCACATCCCACTTGACCTTGGCCATCTGGGCCAGAATCGCCGATAAATCGATGACGCGCGAGGTGACGCACGTGTAAACGGGTTTGGCCAGATCCACCATATAGTCGCTGTACTCCAGGTAGCCGCTTAGCAGGGGACGCTCGGCGAGGGGCAGCAAGTGGTTGAGATAATGCTGAAGAATGTGGAACTGCTGCAGCATGCTGCGTCCCGCCTCCACAGCCACGATGCGCTGCGACAGGCCATAGAGGGTGTCCGGATTGGCCAGCTCGTTGTTGGCCTGCAAATGAAGTAAATTAAGGAGTCAGGAGTCTTAAATTGGATCCAAAAGATACCCACCAGTGAAGAAAAGTTGAGGGGCCACAGCTTGATCTGGGGCAGGACGTTGACCTCCACCGAACGCAGGCGTTGCTCCAGCCGCGGCGTATGCAGATTATCCGTAGCTACCAGCTGAAAAAGGGTTTCGTTTAAAATAAAATAAACAAGTAAGAAAGCTACAGTCGACTGTGCTCGACTGTGAGATACCCGGTACCTAAACGTTTGCGCTTCACACTAAAAGGCAAATTAAAATTGTACATACATACATTGTACATACATACATTGGCGCCATTATATCGCACGACCAAGGCTAGAATGCGCCACCTGTCGGCTACAGCTTGCAACAGCAGTGCCTCAGGGCGGTGTGTTAAAATTCAAACCTTATTGCTAATATCTCCCATGTTTATCATCCGATTTTACTGAAATTTTCAGGAAACGTCCGTCTCCATTTTAACTTTAAGCCGAAAATCACGCATATAGCTAATATAACGTTTTTATGATTTTCAGGGGCGCAAGTGGGCGTGGCCAAATTTTAAAACAAACTTGATCTGCGTGCAACAGATTCCAATGTTGTCACCAAATTTGGTAACTCTAGCTCTTATAGTCTCTGAGATCTGTTGTTTCACACGGACAGACAGACGGACAGACGGACATGGCTAAATCGACTCGGCTGGTGACGCTAATCAAGAATATATATACTTAATAGGGTCGGAGATTTCTCCTTCTGCCTGTTGCATACATTCTCGGTTGGCACTAACTTATAATACCCTTTGGGTACCGGGTATAACGACTTATTAACACCTCATTTTGTAGCCACACTCACCGCATCCTTGCCAAAGATCTCGTGCACGGCGTACGCGTAAAAGTCAATCAGCTCCAGCATGCTGGCCACAATCTTGGGCGAGATGCAGTGCAGTAGCTTGCACATTTGCAGATATCTCCCAATGCAGCGCAGCACATTCAAGGCGGTGTTGTTCACCAGCAGTTGGCTATGGAATATGGATGGATATATAACTTGTAGAACGTTTTAAGGAAAGATTCTTATCTCCTACTTGCTGGTGTCGTCAAATTCCTTGCTCTGCAGGCTCTTCTGCTCGTCGTCGCTCTCCTCGCTGAAGTAGCACGAGGCCTCGTCAACGATGCCCGAGAGTATGTCCTCCTCCAGCATGGCAGCGTCCAGGCCTCCGTCGAAGGGCGAGCTCTTCTCGGAGAACCTCAAAAAGTAGCCGTAGGAACCGTAGATAGAGCTACCGCCGCCATCCTGGGAGTGCACGGACACCAGCTCGTCGCAGTTATTGTTGCTGATGGGGGAGTTGTTCGAGGAGGAGGGCAGCAGGGCCACTGTGGGGGATTTGTGCCGTCTCAGGGTGTGCCGAACCGACCGGAAATCCTGCCCAGAATCAAGAGTTAGCTTCAAGTCACATACTTCCGCTTTAGATACTTACAGGCAGTTGGAGAATGTGCGCAAACGAGTCCACCTGCGTCCAGGACTCGTTGTCCAGAAACAGGCAGATCTCCTCCACGCAGCAGATGTGGTAGCGGCGGAAGAACTCCTCGCTCTGCTGCTGCATCGTCTCGATTAGCTTCTCCGACTGCTCGCCGCAGAACTCCAGGCCGACCTTCTTGAGGCGCTGGACCACGGACAGCACCTGGATGAACTGGTCGTACTTGAGCGTCTTCAGCTTGGCCGCCTGCAGGAACAGGCACACCTTAGTCAGGATGTCGTTCCACACGCGCGACTGCCCCTTCTTCAGCTTCTGCTGGATGTACGTGTCGGGGGAGTCCTCCTCGTCCAGCCCGTACAGCTTGTAGTTGTTGTGCCACATCACCACCTGGTAGTAGGAGGCCAGAATGGTCCAGAACGTCTTGCACAGGCCGATCAGGCAGGGCAGTAGCTTCTCCACGCTCAGCTGCTCGCACAGCTGCTCGTAGAGCGGCTTGGCCTGGTCATCCGGACCGGAATCGCTGAAGCCGCGCAGCACGGCATTCACCGAGGAGTGTATCGCCGAGATGTAGTTGATGTGCAGCTGGTCCATGGCCATCAGCGACTTGTTGGCCAGCTTGTAGGCCTCCTGCAGCTTGGCATACTTGCGCCCATCGAAGTCGAGGACCATCTCATTCAGCACCGTGTCCAGCTGGAACTCCATGAGCAGCATGGTCTCCTGCAGCTTCTTGGAGAGCGACTGCACGCAGTTGAACTGCATGTAGGCCTCCGCCGAACTCTTGCACTGCAGCAGCAGGGCAATGGCCGCGCTGTAGTTGTGATCCGCCAGCAGCTTCTGCACCTCCACGTCGGTGGTGCGCTGGAAGGGATAATCGTGGTTAAACAGGGTTTGTGTTCGGTCAGTTTCATCTCTAACCAGCTTCTTGATGGCCACCAGGGTGTCCAGGACCTCCTTGAGCACCTCCCGCTTGCGGTAGCTGGCCAGGATCTCTAGGCTCGTGGTCGTCAGGTTGGTGCGGGCAAAGTTCAGGTAGGATCTCGCCTTCTGGCACGTCCACAGCGACTCCTCCAGCTTCTTCTGGGTGTCGTTGATGGCCGCGAACTCGCTGCTGCATGCGTTCCGCTGCTCCAGTATGTTCTGTAGAACCTGTTTGGTCAGAACCTTCTGCTGGGTGCGCAGTTGTGCGATTGTGACCTCGATGAGCTCGTTGTCGATGCCATCGTTGAGCACTTTCTATGGGAGATTGGAAGGTGAGTGCTGCTAGTTTAACAGCTGCTGGCGCGCTTACCTTGAGCTCGTACAGCTGGGGATTGCTGTCGGGGCTGTAGTAGCACTGCTCGATGCCCTCCAGGATCTCCTGGTCCGACTTTTGTGTGTTCGACTCTCCCGAGGCGCTGGCTGCATCTGTGGCGTCCGCCTCAGGGCTGGGCGTTGCGTCCGCGGTCACCGTTTGGATGAAGTAATCCGAAAAGCCCATGGCAGGAATTTTCATTTGTCGGTTCGTCTGTGTGTGCGTGTGTTTGGTGGGCGGAACAAGGCAACCGTAAGTAGGGAAAGTGGTTACTTCCGGCCCCGACTCAACCGAGATGCTACTGCTTACCTGTTTGTGCAGCAGGTCCATGAATTTGGTCTTGAATTCATCCATTTTGGCCTTGGAGTTCTGCATGTTTCAGCCATGAAGAAGAAAACGCAACAAAAAACACACAAAACTTTTCCCAACAGTGCAACGGGTCGTGAGTTGGGCTCGTGATTGTATCGATATATCGATTTGGGGTACTCCGCAAGCCAATCAGCTGTTTCATGCTCACTCGTTGTTTTTAATAGCCGGTCACACTGCCCCTCATTTATGTTAATTTTGTTTGGCAGATTTTTTAAGTTCTCTGACAAGGAATGTCAACTGGCTGTCTGGAGGAACTAGAGACTGAAAGATGCGCATCTGCATGGTGTCGGACTTCTTCTACCCGAGCATCGGCGGGGTGGAGGAGCACGTCTACAACCTCTCGCAAATGCTGCTCAGTCAGGGGCACAAGGCGAGTGTCTGCATCAAAGTTGAGAGCGACCCATAAAGATAACGATTATTTTGTGTCTTCTTCTCCAGGTGGTGGTGCTGACCCACGCCTACGGGGACTGCAGTGGCGTCCGCTACGTAACGGGCGGCATGAAGGTCTACTATCTGCCCATCAAGGTCTGCTACAACCAGTGCATCCTGCCCACTGCCGTCTGCAATTTGCCCATGTTGAGGGCGGTGCTGCTGCGGGAGCGCGTTGACGTGGTCCACGGCCATTCGGCCTTCAGCGCTCTGGCCCACGAGGCGCTGATGGTGGGCTCCCTGCTGGGCTTAAAGGTAAGGCTTAACCAGTATATGGAATTCCCAAAACTAAACTCTTTTTCACGCTTCCAGACCGTCTTCACCGATCACAGCCTGTTTGGCTTCGCGGACCTCTCGGCTGCCTTGACCAACAATCTGCTGGAGGTCAACCTGGGCATGGTCAACCATGCGATCTGCGTGTCGCACATCGGCAAGGAGAACACCGTCTTGAGAGCCCGCGTGGCCAAGCATCGTGTGTCGGTCATTCCCAATGCCGTGGACACAGCCCTGTTTACCCCCGATCCCCAGCAGCGACCCAGCAATGGCACAAGTGAGGAGCACCATTATCTTAAAGCCTTGATTCCCAATCTAAATCTAAATCTTACTCCCTTGCAGTCAACATTGTGGTGGCGTCGCGCCTCGTCTACCGAAAAGGCATTGATCTGCTGGCCGGCATTATTCCGCGCTTCAAGAACATTCCCTACGTGCGCTTCATCATTGTGGGCGACGGCCCGAAGCGGGATCTGCTGGAGGAGATTCGCGAGAAGACCAACATGCAGGACCGCGTGGAGATGGTGGGCGCTGTGGAGCATTCCCAAGTGCGCGACTACCTGGTGCGTGGCCACATCTTTGTGAATACCTCGTTGACGGAGGCCTACTGCATGGCCATCGTTGAGGCAGCCTCCTGCGGCCTGCAGGTGGTCTCCACCAGTGTCGGCGGCATTCCCGAGGTTCTGCCCAAGAGCCTGATATTGCTGGCAGAGCCGGAGATCGACGCCATATACACGGGCATCCTGGTGGCCATCGAAAGGCACTTGCGGTGCTCTTTTAAGGTCAATCCCCCGGCGCCGGCCAATGGTCACGTGCCAACGGAGGCGAATGGACGGGGAAGGCGCCGACGAAACAAGAAGAGAGAGAGAGCAGCGGCCAGTGCCACGCCGCAGCTGCCACTGCCGCCAGTTTTGGATCAGAAGAGCCACACAAAGCCCGTGCTCTGTCCCTACAGATGCAACGAGCTGGTGGAGACGCTCTACAACTGGGAGGATGTGGCCCTGCGCACGGTAAAGGTCTACGATCGGGTTATGCAGGAGCGCTCCTTCACCACCAGCGAGCTGGTGTACGCCGTGTGGCAGCACGGCTCCTGGTTCTTGGTGTTCTTTGTGGTGGCCCACTTCATGATGCGCCTGCTGGAGCTGTGGCGGCCCCGGAGGCGCGTGGAGCCGGCCCAGGATATGCAGCGATCGCCCAGCTAGCGATGCCAAAACGGATTCCATTTCTATGCCATCAACTAGCCAAAGCCGTAAACGTTTACTTTAGCTGTCACTTCGGTTTATTCGGAGTTTATTTACTGCCCACATAGAATACACTTAACTCAAACTCCCAAATCCCATGTAATGGAGAATAATCCTGCACAGCCCAAGCCACAGTCTGAGCCCCAGCGCGAACCCGCGCTCCTGGCCCAGAGCTCCTCGCTGAATGTGTTCCACGATGAGTCCCCCTTGCCGCAGCGGAATGTGAAAACATGTGAGTTTTCCCTCGAATTATAGACAAACCCGTGCGAGGATTAAAGTCACTACTCCTCCTACTTCCTACCTCCTGTAAATCCAGCCGAGAATAAGCCTTCCACTTGCGCGGAGAAGACTTTCTATGTGCTGTCCGTGATCATGGTCGGCCTTTTGTTCCCCTTTTCGATATGTTTCTGCATCAGGATCATGTCCGAGTTTGAACGTGCCGTCATCCTGCGCCTGGGTCGCTTGCGTCCCAGGCCTCCCGCCGGACCCGGGGTCATCTTCGTGCTGCCATGCATCGACTCGGTGGAGATAGTGGACATACGCACCTCCTCGTTCGATTTGCAGCGACAGGAGATCCTCACGCGGGACATGGTGACGATCAGCATTGACGGCGTGGTGTACTTCAGCGTCAAGAGCCCGTACGACTCGGTGATGCAAGTGTATAATGCACAGGAGGCCGTCGAGAAGCTGGCCATGACCACGCTGCGAAATGTGGCCGGCACCCACAAGCTGATGGATCTGCTGGCCTCCAAGGAGTACTTATCCAGCCAGATCGAGGCCATTCTCTACAACACCACGGAGGCGTGGGGCGTGCGTGTGGAGCGCGTGGAAATGTAACTATTTTCGTATTTTTTCCCTGGATTCTTTTTCACTGATCCACTGATCCATCTACCAGCAAGGAGATCTTCATGCCCGACCAGCTCAAGCGCGCCCTGGCCGTGGAACAGGAGGCGATGCGAGAGGCCAAGGCCAAGGTGGCCGCTGCCCAGGGCGAGCGGGATGCGGTTACGGCGCTGAAGGAGGCGGCCGACATCATGGAGACCAATCCGATTGCGTTGCAATTGCGCTACCTGCAAACCCTGAACTCCATATGCAACGACAACACCAGATCCTATGTCTTCCCCTTCCCCGTGGACATTGTGAAGAGGATGATGAAGTGACTGCCAGTATTTGTGTTTAAATAGTATTAGTTAAATTAAAAAAGTGGCTAAATAATAAATTAACGAGCCACAACTAGTCCATCCTTTAACTCCAGCAATGCTTTATGCCATAGATAAGACCCGTCAATTAGAATTTGGCTAAAATCTAGGTTAAAATATGTGCTCACTAGAATACAAGCACTAAGCTTTAATCAAGCAAGTAAATTACTTTATTATACCTAATCATACAAAAATAATAATAGGAATAATTTCATGATAAAATATAAAAATGAATGAGTAAAAAACACAACTGTTAAATCGTGCATTATTACTAATTTTAGAACAAAATTAAATTAATTAATCGCGGGCATATTTCACGTAACCGTACTATTAGCGGTTATTTTGAAATCCCAAAGTGTGGCAACACTGAAGCCAGGGCTGCCAAACGTTTCGAGCCAACCCTGTCTATGACCAATGCGCTGTAGCCCTGGTTTATTTGGGAAAAAAAATTAAGAGGGAGCAGCAGCGGAGAGACGGGTGATAAATTAATTAGCCACTGCTACCACATAACCCGCGGCGCTCCAGATATAAGAAACCCGAACGCCACTCGCAGGCACAGACCCACCAGTTATTGCTAGAGTTCCAGCTGTCAACCAGGGTCAAGGTGAGCAGGGGCTTCGATGACTGATGGCCACCTGGAAAGTCTGACATTGGCAGCGGATTTCGGTTATATTTCGATTCCAGATCGCTGCTGCTACAGCTGCAGGTGAGGACGATGGCCGAACTGGTGCGGGACTGGCTGGCGGACTACCAGCGGACGCGGGGCCAGCCGGCCGAGGCGGAGGCGTTCGTTGTGGAGCACGAAACGGACCCGGAGATCGCCGAGGCTATCTTCACCATCTTCAACGAGCGGCAGCGCAATGAGGCAATGGTGCATGACATCTGCCAACAGCTGCTGGCCTTCTACCGCTCGCCGGAGCTGACGCTGCACAAGTTCCCCCTGCAGTTCATCCCGGTGCTCATCTACACGTACCTGCACTCGGTGGCCGGAGGCGATAAGAAGGCGGCCCGCGGCGTAGAGACTCTGCTCATCTGCATTTACAATGGCGAGGTGTCCACTGACGACGGCGGCCAGCGCGTGGTGGCCTTCCGCATGCCCATCCTGGCCCAGACGTCCGTCTACCACGAGGTGAAGAACCTGCCCATGACGGATCTGCGACGCTGGGAGGAGAACTGCAACCGGGAGGTCAAGTGGGGTCCGCACCAGCGCATCGAGTCGATCCACGCCCAGAACCGCATGCGCATCCTCACGGCGCTGCTCTTCTGCTACAACCAGCAGGTCAGTCAGGCGCAGAAGTCATCGCTGCTGCACCTGTGCCGCGTTACGTCGCAGCTGGTGAACCAGGGCTTCACCACGAAGTCGGGGCACGGCCACCGCATGAGCTACGGGTAAGGATCGGGGATCCTCGCTCAAGGATAAACTTATGTATTAACCTTCCTTATTTTCCGATCCTTAGCTCCGATCCTGCAACGGGAACCCCCTTTCCGAAGCCATCCTCGCCACGCATTCCACTGTCCGCCGCCTTCCTGATCGAACTGGTGCACGCCATCTACTTCGCCATGTTCAATGGCTACGGAACGATAGCCATTCAGACGCTGGACGACATCCACAACCGGGCCACCTACGAGATGTACTCGGAGCTGATCCTGGTGACCAGTGCGGTGCGCAACTCGCTGCACGCCAACCCATCCGGTCAGCCCAACGACGGCCCCATGGGCCTCAGTGTGGCCTTGACGCCGGCCACCACGACAGTGACCACATCGGTGTCCAAATCGATGATTACGAACGCCTCCTTCCGCACGAAAAAACTGCCCGACGACATACCCATCCAGGTGCAAGACCTCACCATGCAACAGGCGCCGCAGCAGCTGGCCAGCGTGACGGAGGAAGCGGAGCCCGGCTCCAAGGAGTCGCCATCGACCAAGGAGAAGGAGAGCTCCGGCACGCGCACCTCCATCATGCGGCCGAGCATGGAGGGGATCAAGGCGCAGGCACACAAGGCGCTGATTGCCGGCTTCAAGAAGTCCAAGGACAAGGAGAAGGAGAAGGACAAGGAGCCGCCGAAGCCGCCGCAGCGCAAGTTCGACAAGCACACGCAACGCAACTCGCTGCTCCAGTTGCAGGCGGAGAGTCCCAGTGCGAACTCCAGTAGTGCTGATGTCCTGCCACCCGCAGGCTCCGGCGATGTGCTGCCCCTGCAGACGCTCTCGCTGATCAACGAGAATGGGAGCAACAGCTTCAGCGTGGACAGCGACCTCAATGACGGTGTAATGGGCGTGAATGCCACACCCCTGCCCGCGCTGAGCAGCACCACCAACTCGGTGACCAGCAGTGACCTGCTCACCAAGAGCTTCGACTCCAGCATCGAGATGGCGCCGCTGGGCCACAGCAGCAGCAACGGCGGCAAGCTGGCCGAGCACGGCCTGGCGGCGGAGTAGAGTGCAAGCCGATTAGCCAAATCCAAGTATCAAGTATATATATATATTTACAACCATTGCAAGGGCGCCGCGTTTGATGTGGCGGAGCCAGCTACTCCCTCTCGACCTACGCCCCTGCTATTAGAGGTGGAGAAATATCGATGCATCGATGTTTTGCAAGGAAACATCGATGTTTTTGTCACATCACTAAAGGAATCTGTTTTCTTGAAAACATCGATGTTTTTTAATTAAACATCGATGTTTCTCCACCTCTACTTACTACATATATATATTCGCCACCTCAACCGCTGTGTATTAGCCGAAACAGAGACCAGAGGCGTAAGGATTAAGGATCGTTTGAATTTGTTGAATTTGAATTTGAATTTGATGATGGGTTCTCTTAGTTGTTCCATGTATTATCTATCGTGTATTCCAATGCCCAATTGTTGGTTAGGCTAAGTGTTGCAAGGACGTCACAACAATTATATACAAAGAAACGGACACTCACGGAGTACGATGCTCCAGCAGCCGTACACACACATCCCGGCGGTGCATTTCACTTGTTTTAGGGTAAGGCAGCACACACATTCGGCCGGAGTTGGGTCCACCAGGCAATTGCAATTGAATTCTACAGGAAACCGGATTAGTTCTGTCACTAATTAGCATATATATACAGGCATGTGTAAACTAATATATACATACAAATATTTATTGAACGTTGACTTGAACCATGTTATTGATTTAAAATAAATACAACAACTAAATACGTAACTCGGGCTTCTTGCGAAACTTTCCCTGCAGGAAGATGCGCGGCACATCCACGCCTTCCTTGAGATTCAGTGTCCTTCGGTGCACGTAGGCATTGTCCACGATCTCGAAGCCATTCTCCTGGAACAACTTGGACACCTCCTGCTCGGAGAAGAAGTAGCTGCGGGTCCCATCCTGGCGCACGTACAGATTCTCGGCTATCTTGTTGCCCGGCTTGAAGCGCAGCTGCGCCATATCGTACAGCCCGTAGTCCCGGAACAGCACCAGTCCGCCCGGCTTGAGCAGCTTCCACAGATTGAGCACCACATCCTTGAATTTCTCAGGATGTATGGCCGAGAGCACAAAGATCAGGGTGCAGACATCGAGGCTTCCTTCCGGTATGTGCTCGTGCACCTGTTGCGTCGTTATGTCGCACTGAAAGGCGGTTATCTGGCTGGGATCATAGAGCGGATTGGAGCGCACAAAGTCCACGGCTCGGGGTGAGAAGTCGCAGGCGTAGAAGTAGAATCTTTTGCTACTGAAGCAACCTTCCTCGCTGGTCTGCTCCTCAAGGAGCGGGAATACGAGGTTACCCACGCCGCAGCCCACTTCGAAGAGCGTGCGTTTGCCACCGCTGGACTCCTGGTCCAGCAGCTCCTGGAACTCCCGCGTGGTCCAGTGGCGGTCCTTGAAAAAGCGCGTCTCATTCCGCTTGTAGAATATGTCCCAGTTCCTCTGGGCATCTGCTTCCAGCTTGTTGGCCTTGAATTCGGTCACAAAACCACGTTTGTTTTGGTCCTCCAACTTTTGTCTTTCCTCAGCAGTTAGCTCCTTTGTTTGAGTGGTGAACACATCCGGCTCTAGAGGATCCTGGAGGTGATATTAATAAATAAAAAATATTTAAAGGTTTTGTAGAAAATTTAGTTACCATTCCGTCAATTCTATATGGGGGCTTATGATTTCAACATAAATAAATGAGGTATATGTTGTTTAACGGTAGGCCACCAGAAATATTTTTTTTTTGTAAGTTAATAAAGCAGTTTTAATTAATAATTCTTCCGTTTAAATGTTATAATTTACAATTTGAAAGCATGTAAACAGCTCAACAGCTGACCACCATGGTAGTAGTCACAAAATTCCAATGGGGATCAACAAAGTTCTTGGTGTTTATAGGAGAAGTGTGTAAGGAAGTATTTAAAGTAAATGTTATTATATTTGCAAAGAGTAAATACTTATTCCCTTTACTAAAATAATAATTAATTCCATTTAAACTTATTTAATTAAAAACATAACCTCAAATCTGTTTTCCCTCGCCTTGATAACATAATCGATTATTATCAAACCACCGATAACTTGTACAAGCAATCGGAATTTGAATTGGTTCGGCTACTGACTGACTGAAAATAATTCCTTTATTGCCTTTGAGATTCTTATAGTTATAAAGCGAACATTTTAAATACAGCCATTATAAAAACAAACAAATAACAAAAGTGAAATGAAAAGCAATGTGAATTGCTTTGTCTTTGGTTTCACAAGGGCATCCATCCTCCCTCATTGGACATCCCATGGGATGCCCCGTCATCGTCCGCCGCGGGGCGTTATCTGCCCATAATGGTGGGCTCATCGGCCATCGCTATTTCGTCGGTTGGAGCCTTGGCTCCCTTCTTTTTGCCCGAGTACCAGAGGAACATAACACCGCACAGAATATTGTCAACGAACGTGAACCAGGCCAAGTAGACTCCGTAACCATAGCTAGAAAAATGGAAGAGCATCCTCAGAAAAGCATTTAAAACTTTCCATTCCAAACTCACTTTAGTTCGGCGCCATCGGGATAAGCGTAGAAGAGATGGTCCTTGGTGTAGTCAATCGAGGAGAAGAGCACCTGGAGCACCACCAGCGCCGTGGAGGCGGCCACCAGATGGATGCCACCCGCCAGACGCTTGAACATGTAGCGAGGATTCATGAAGGTGTAGAAGGAGAACACCGCTCCCAGGCTCATCACGAACAGTGTTATGCAGGCAAAGGATGCCTGCGTCCGGATGTAGTCTGAAAGGGAGTACCAAGTGACTGCCAATTATGAGCCGTCGTCTTTGAGTGGTGTGTGTGGAAGAGTGAGTGGCAGTGGGAGTACCTACCCATTAGTTCGTCGTCGAAGCCCGGCTCGTTTCGCAGGGCATTGGAGTTGGGGAACATGTCGATGTACTTGCAGCGCTCTAGGGAAGTATAGAAATATAGATATAAAGATCTATAAGGAGATCTGAGCTTTGATCAGACTTACGATTCGGTATATAGCTGTAGAAGGCGGTCTGTCCACCTCTCTTGGGCGGCAGTGGCGGCACCAGGATCAGGATCACCCGCTCGTCATTCAGCACGTAGGCCGGAATCCCAATGTCGCGGATGTAGGTGCCCAGCAGACGCACCACCAGCGGATAGTCCGTCCAGTTGCCGAAGCTGGCCAGCTGGGCCACCTCGGGAATGACATAATACGACCAGGTGTTGTTGTACTTAACCCGTTGCAGTGCCGAACCGAAGGTATTCCTCGCAATGATTCCCTTGACATCCAGCGGATCAATGGGTATGGGCTTGATGGCCGTGGCATTGATCTGCCGCTGGTTGTCCTCCGTGTTCATCACAATGTTGCGGAAGGCGTTCCGCAACGTCTGGAATTCCTCATCCTCTCCGCGCGCCCAATGGGCAAACATGTGGCGGCGCGCCGACTCCGTGAAGTTGTCCGACGCCTCCAAGGGCTCCTGGGCGAACTTCTTGATAAATTCCATGTGGGAGAGATTCCGCTTGGCCTCGTTGATGTTCGTCTGCGAGGTGTAGGACATGGAGCTGAAGTTACGCACCACCTGGGCGTTGCTCAAGGCATTGGGCACAATGGTGTTCCGGCAGTGACGCCACAATCCCGAGTGCGAGGACATGAAGAACCGGCGCGATTCCGGGATGAAAATGCCTTTGAAGGAGGGAAGTTAAATATCAGTAAATACTTTTTATAAAAATGACATTAAATCACCTTTTCCTCCTGATATTATGATCCAGTGATCGGTCGAGATGGCCACTATCCAAATGATCAGGGACACCACCATCAGCAGACTGCAGCCGAGCAGGACGCGACGCTGGAACATGTAGGCCTCCATCAGCGGCCGCCGGGCCTCATCCCGGCCGATGGTCGACGTGGACAGGTCGCGCTTCATTCTGGTTCCGTTGCCGGATCACTCTCTCTCCCCCCAACTAGGGCTCTCTGGACGATGGCAACGGGCAATCCACACGCACATGGAACAGCACACGTTCCTGGTGGGAGGAAGGAGACGAGACGAGACAAGACAGTGTCAGAGTGGTGAGTGGGAGGTGGTGGCGGTTTAACCAGCTTTTATTGCTCTCCGTAGGCAAATGAAGTCATGCGGACACATCGCACACATGTGGGACATTCTTGGGGGCCACGGCCGTTTTCATGGTGTACGGCAGGTGTTTTTACCGGGCCTACGCCATTCGACAACACATCACATCACATCGCCCGATATCTCTCTAATTTAAACAATATATATTATTTTTAAACTAAACGTACAGCGCTAGGCAAAACAAGAGAGCTTGGACAATGAAAATTGGGGAGAAATACATATTTAAAAGAAATATCTTTAACACTGTATGTTTTTTGATATTTAAATTAAATTTAAATAGTATTTAATTATATGTATTAACTTAAGGATTGTCTGATTTAGAGAAAACCCCTAGAAAACTGCAGATAAAACGAATTTAAACGAACTGATGACTGTCTCTCTACTTTTTTGCCATTAAGTCAAGTCCCCAAACCACTTTTTCTAATTCCAAACTTACATATAAGAGTAAAGTCGTATACTTTCTTAATTTTAGGGTTATTATCCTGGAACCCTTAATAAACTATATTTTCTCGCCTCACTCGAACAAATTGAATCGACTTCCGGAACTCAAGCCTATTATCTTAACCTAAACTGTTTATGCTTGCGCGTTTCCCTAAAACGTGCCCATTAATTATGTTGTTTTGGATAAATCGTTTCTTATTTTATTTATGTATTTACATGTTGCCACGGCGACCAGATATTCTCACTCGAAAAACGGATTTCTCAGGCTTTTCTTTCGATTTCTTTTCTTTCTTTTGACAGAAATTAAGCAAATTAGTGGACACGTCCAAAGGCCCGCGGAAAATAAATGACAAAAATGCGAATTCCTTCGTCAAAATGATTTCGTTTCTTCGCGGAATATTTGCCGAGAATTAGGTGCGCCTATTCCGAGTTTCCGAGTGGGTGGCAGGTGTGGAGCAGGAGCATGGGTAGGGGGATAGGTTTGGCGTGCACAAGTGCCATATACATAGTTAGTGCTGGTGGCTGGCTGGCTGACTGCCTGTGTGCCATGTGGGATGCCTTCCGAATTTATGATATTTTCGTTATTCCGTCTTTGTTCCGTGGCCGCCGAAATTGTCATCTTCAGGGGAAAACCCAGAGGAAAGGCAAGCGGCGCCAGCTTCTCCTCCTCCCACTCCCACACGAACTCCTCCTCCACTTCCGCGATCTATTCCGGAAATAGATCTTGGCCGCTGCAGTTGCAGCTGCATTTGCATCATCGGTGGGAGATGTGAGGAGTTGGGCGCTTGCGTCATGAAGTGCGTCATCGGAGGAGTTAGAGCTGGTAGAACTTCGATGTTTATCGATTTAAAATCGATCAAAGGCAATACCAGCTCGAAAATAAGCTTTATGACCTGCGCCACTTTCTTTTTTCTTCTATTATTTTTAAAGCAATTTGCCATTACTTTAAGATAAGAATGTTTTAGCAGATTCCTGACTGGCAACCGTCATTAATCCCCATCCTATTGTCGCTATTTTTTGGGCGCGATTATTGACACTTTTGACAGGGCAAAATTTTTATATATTTTTTTGAGAAAAACCGAAATAAACGCGAAGCGCTGCTGCTCGCCCGTCTCTATTTATTTATTTATTTATTTGTTTTGTGTGTTTCAGCCTTTGTTTTACTTGCTGTGTGTCGGCGGCGGCCATTGTATTTTTGGTATGTGCCGAGGAGCACCACAACCGTCGTCGCAACACGTCGAATTCCTCATCATCCACCTCATCCTCCTCCTCCTCATCCGCGGCATAAAACGTTAAAGAACGCGAATTTTGAGAAATGTGTATTTAATTAATGCCCCGCATAAATAATGCCAATGCCAGGCAGCGGACTCTGAATCGGATTTGGATTTGGGATCTGCTGCCTGATGCCTGCTCCTCCCATGATCCACTGTCGGCGGCGACAGGCGTCCTGATTTATGGTTATATAAGAGCCAGGCGAACCGTGCAATGTTTACCATTAAAGCTGCAACAATGCAACGGAGATCTCTGGGCCACTGATTTGTTTATGGACGGAACGGACGATGATGATGTGTTTAGTTTTTATGGGGGCCACCGATACTAAAAATCCCGAGATGGAGCCCGCGATAACAACCGAAATAAATTAGATATATACTGGGCGAAATAATCGGAATGAAAGAGCGCGATCTTGGCGTATGCTTCGGCTTCTGCTCCTGGCGGCGATCGGCACGGTTCCGTCTGCTGCTGGCCAAGGCAGAGCACAGACTGACTGGCTACTAGCCACCAGTGGTTGTCGTTTGCCCCATGCCTTCTTCTTGTTATTTCGGGGGAGCGGGCTAAAACAAAGGCAACAGGCGAGCGTATCGAGCGTAGCCATTGTTAGCCAGCATAAACATAAAAAATCGTTCTACATACGCGCCGCTGGGAGCGGGCGTGGGCTGGGGCCCGAGGAGCTGCCACCTGCAGCAACTAGCCGGAGGCAGGAATCTCTGGGGCCGGGGCCGGGGCTGGGGCTGGGGCTGGCACCGACCGACGTCATCGTTTGCTTAATTGCGCCATAAACATGAACTCAACTCGACTCGGCCGATGCTGCCTCTGCTGCGGCAGGCAGTGTGTGCACAAATTTAGAATTTAGATGGATTTAGGCATCTCTCTTTAATGGTACACAGAGCATGGTACATGGGCAGCTATTTTTATATCCTCCTCGCTAGCCACGCTAGCCATCGTCCGACATTGCGCCATCCGCACAGCTCTCTTCCGCCGGCTGTGCCATTAAACCGTTGACATCGCGTTTATGAATGCCGTTGGATCTGCGTTTTGGCATACCATTAGCGACTCGTAAACCGCCCTCCCCGAAAGAAAAGGGCAACGACTGGGGTGGCGGCGGCGGCGGAGGATGACGTGGTGCGAAAGACAGCTAGCTAACCACTTGTTGGGCACCAGTCAGTGGTCGTGTGTGTGGGCTACTGCCGCTTGTCTGAGATGCGTAGCGCTCCCATGTCCAGATTCAGCTCGGTGAGGATGTCATTGGGGGCCGAGCCCTGCATGGTCAGGCCGGCGATCACCTGTTGCGCCTCCGGGCAGTTGATGCAGGCATTCCGGATGGCCAAGATGCTCCACTCGCGCATCACTGGGGGGAGGGGGAGAAAAGATAAAAGCATTTTATTTAATCGACCATCAAAACTTACAGCATGTAAATGAATAATTTCCGGTGCCAAGTCGTAACTGGCTAAAATATTAATTAAATCAAAGCATTTTCGCTAAATAATCACATTACTTAGTAGTTTTTATGAAGTGTAAAGTGTAAAAGGTTTTTCAAAGCAAGGAATGTGTTGGCAATGAAGATAAAAATTATTCTTTTGATGAATGGTCTCAACGAGTATCTCTGAATGAGTTATTAAACTGAGATGTAAGGCAAATTGTGCCTAATTAATCATTTAAAAATATATATTAAGCTATTTATTAAATGTTGTATAGACTTTTAGCTGTAGCTGTAGCAATTACTTTACTTCTTTCATTAAAAACCTGGATTTTTATCACTTAATGAGCTATAAAGCTGAGGTTTTATAACCTTAATTAAGTTAACCCAAGCTTCATCTTACAGGGATTCCTCGCATCCATCGTTGTGCACTCCAGCAGAGCCGGCAGCAGTTGTGTGTCCAGGCAATAGCCCTTGTTTTCCTTGTTCTCATACAAAAGATTGGCGGAGCAGCGCACAAGAAGCGTTTTCAGCTCGTACGAGACCTGCTTTTCGTAGCCCGCATCGATGCCCGAGGTGAGAGCCACCTCCTCCAGCTTGGTCATGGGCTTGTCCAGGCCTCCGCCATCGGGTTCCTTGCCCGCAGCCACCACGCAACTGAGCAGGCTGCTCACGTTGATGAACAGCGACTGATCTGTGGCATAGACATTGGCATATTTCTCGGAGCCACTGGCACTGGCAATGATACGCAGGAGAGTGTGGACCTCGCGGGGATGCAGTTCGTGCTTCAGCTTGAGAGTTTCGCGTAGGATGCAATCGGACTTCAGGCGAAACTCCTTGGCAAAGTGCTGAAGCAGGAACAGGGTGACCTCACCATTCGGGCTATTCTCGCCCAGGTAATGAGCCACGTAGTCCAGGAATGCTACGCGATCCTCTGTGTCCAGTTTCTGGTAACTGGCCACACAGGCACGCCCGTTCTGCACGATAAAGTGTTCCAGAAAGAAGTGCAAATACTCAAAGTTGTAGGTGCACTGGGCCTCGTTAAGGGCCCGCCACAGCCGCAGGCAGGTCTGGAGCGCCACCTGGTCGGTGATTAGACCACCGCGGTTAGTCAGGAATATGTTGTACATGATCATCAGGAGCACATTGTTGGAGCTGCCAAGCGGAGAAGCATAGGCTTGTTCAGCGATTTTCGAACCGTGCTGATTCCAGGTCAGTCTCTGGGTAACCTCATTGTTGACCACACTGTTGGCTAGCACCTGGAGCGACAGATTGTGCACCAATCGTTGCTCCGTTCGCATCAGCGGGTTGAAGGCTATGGCATCGAGGAAGCTGGAGAACTCGCCACTCCTAGCCAGAGTTTCTTGACTTTCCTGGCTTTGTGTGAGTAGCAAGCGCAGGCCTTTGAGTATACCTGCGATTTCCTCGGCATTTTCAGTCACACTCAGACCCACAAGTTGATGTATGAGCTCGCTGGTGTCACTGTGCTAATGAATATCCTTAATTATTTCAAGTTTCTGGGATAAACAAAAATATTTACCACATGCTCCATTTTCGATAGGCCGACAGCTGATTGCCGCCACCAGTTTCGATAACCCAGGCAATCGGGACCATGGTACAATAGTATAAGGTAGTGTCGTCAGCTTTGAGCTTTCCGCTCTCCCGCTTCGCTCTCAGAGAAACTTCCTGGAAAGCACTGTTAAATAATATATTAATAAATAGAAACGAAGAGGAAGAAGAAAAATAAAGATGTGCATCTCAGTAGGAGTCTTACCACCTGCTAACAGCTAGAACCCATTGTGAATTATAGTGTAACGCAAACGGTAAGCACGCCCATACTGCAGAGCGCCCTTTCCTTACAGAGGAGAGAGGAGAGAGGAAAGGGAAAGAGAAAGAGGAGAGAGAGAAAAGTAATTAGTAATCAGCGTGCTTACCACTTGCTGAAAGCTAGAACCCATTGTGAATTATAGTGACGTGGTCTGATCAGTTTTTATTATGTATATTATTTGACAAAACGTTCTACCATGTCTCTCTCACGATACAATTATATATTTGTATTGAAGAGACTACCTTATATTATTGCATCATGATGTGGCCAGGAATTTCCTAAAAGAGAAAACGGGAATGGTCACACTGCGTGAACTACAAAAGAAAAACAACAACGACAACAGCGTACGTTTGTGAAGAATTAAACAAAAAAATATTAAAAGTCATGTAGCACGCGAAGCTGCAGGTGGAAAACAAAGCAATGTCACTGCGGGCGCTGCGAAAGAGCCACAACAATAGCAACAACAGCATAGGAACTGCCAGGGCGCCACAAACACAAACACAAACATCGTCGTCGCTCTTCAAGAAGGCCAGCACAGCAACAACGACGTCACCGAAAAAGAAGAAATCTCTAGCCCAAACTCTAGGCAACAGCTCCTCCAATCGCTTAGTGGGCAAGCAGTCGCTGTTCTGGCAGAGGCAGCTCCTGGGCCGCCGCTGCCACTCGAGTCCCGACCTCCGACAAGTGGAAAAGTATCGAAACAACATCAACAGCAGCCTGTTGCGCAGCAAGTCGGAGGGGGATGTTGGCATAGCCCTGCTGGAGCAAAACTCTGGTGCTACATTGACCGCGGCCAACGCCAAGTCGGAGGTGTATCTGCAAAGGATAAGCTCGCACAGCTACGAACATTCGGCGAGGTCCCCAAACTCCAATAGAAGCGCCATGCTAGGCGGAGCTCGTTCCCATCGGGATTTAACCCAATCCTCCTACGGCCACCATGCTGGGGGAAATCATGGAGACAGCCTGGAGGTTACCACCAGGGCACCGCGTCGGATGAGCGAGTGTAGCTTGGGTTACAGCCAGACCAGCTCCCGCCTAACTGGCGGCAACTCGCACTCCATGTTCGCCAGCCAGATGACGCTCTCCTCGGGCTCACAGGCGCCGCCCGTGGATCCCAATGCCGTGCTACGCGTGCCCATAATTGGCTACGAGGTAATGGAGGAGCGGGCACGCTTCACCGTTTACAAGCTGCGCGTGGAGAACCCGGAGACCAATGACTGCTGGCTGGTGATGCGGCGCTACACGGACTTTGTCCGGTTAAATGGCAAGCTGAAGCAATCCTTTCCCAAGCTGGCCCTCATGCTGCCGCGCAAGAAGCTCTTTGGGGACAACTTCAATGCCGTCTTCCTGGACAATCGCGTGCAGGGCCTGCAGATATTCGTTAACTCGGTAATGGCCAAGGAGGAGCTGCGAAAGTGCAAGCTGGTGCGGGAGTTCTTCTGCCTGGACGAGCCGCCCTCGTATTCCGAGTCCATGGAGGAGTGTCGGGTAGGAAGGGGGATTTATATAGTTATTCCTTATGATTAACCTTTGTTTTTAGGCCATTTTTGAGGCCCAGGAGGAGACCATTGCCCATCTAAAGCTGCAGATACAGAACAAAAACGATCTCATACTCAGCTTGCAGCAGAAGCTGCGCGACGAGATGAACGAGAAGGAGCAGCTGAGGGAGGCTATGAAGTGAGTACTTTTGGCTAATGTAAGGTAAGGCTATAATATTCATTATAACTCCTGCAGAAACGTGGACCTCAACTGCTCGCACTGCTCCTCGGCCAACGAAGCAGAACCTCTGGGGCTTAAGTAGAGAAACCCTTTCAAAATCCAGTTGGATGTGCGTGTGCGTACTACATTATGCTGAGCATAACTCTACGCACTCGCACCGATCGTATCCAATCCAAACCCAAGTGCATATCGAGGAGCACGCTCCGCTCCGGTCCGTCAGTGCTTTAGTATTCATATCTCTAGACCTAGAAGCTAGCTGCTAGCTAGAAGTGCTGCCCAAGCTGGTACTGAATGGAATGCAATCTTAGATATTTTTGATATTCGTTTACGGGCAATCTAAAGTTAATTCATTATACCTAGATTAAGTGCAAAGATAACCAATGTATACAATGTGTTATGCAAGCTCACATACAAAATAAACCTAAGGCACAATTTATTACTCAATGGAATGGTGGCACGATATGGGATGTAAAGAACCTAAATCTAAAGCGAAATGTGTTAATTATGATGATAATGAAGGGGGGAGTCTCTCAGAGACTCGTCATGGCCGGCGGTCGGGCATAGGCCTTGGGAATGAATCCATATTTACGGGTCTTGGGCGCATAAGCCCAGAGCCATCCGTCCACCGTCTGATTGTTCAGATCGGCATAGATCCAATCCCCGCGTCGAACCGAAAGGTACAGATCATCCGGAGCCTGAGCCTTGTAATCATACAGCATCACCAGCTCCGTGCCATGGTACCGCAAGTCATCCGTTCCCAATCCCAGTGGCTGCTGCTGCTGCTGTTGGGTCTGCTGCTGCTGCTGTTGCTGCTGTCCTTGCTGGCCCTGCTGCAGGATGGTCTCCATGGCATTCAGGGTGGCCTTCTGCTGCTGCAGCACCCGCACGCTGTCCGCCGGATAGATGAAGCTGGCCGGAACGAAGCCCTCCTGGCCATCGCTGCGCATTATCCAGAACCAGTCGGGGTCCTCGCGATTGAGGACGGTGACAAACTCTCCTCGCTCCACGGACAAATCGTTCTCGTCCCGGGCTATAAAGGTGTACAGAACAATGCAGCGGCCGGAGGGTTCCTTAACGAATGGCGTGCACTCCGGCTCCACGAGCAGTATGTTCTCCATGCTGTTGGCAGACCCTGGATTCAAGACCTCATCGCAGAGCACATCCAGTTTATTGTCCGCTCCCAGAAGCGGCAAATTCTCATCGATCGGCTGCTCGGGACACTGCTCCCGGGGCAGCTTCTTCTTCACGGCCAAGTCCGCCAACTGGGTGTTGCAGGGAGCACAGTAGGAGAAGGGTATAAAGCCCTCCTGGCGCGAGTCCTGCCCAATAACATAGACCCAGTCGTTCTCCCTGTACAGGATGTTGACCAGTTGGCCCCGCTTCACCTCCAGCTCGTCATCCACGCAGGGCGTGAAGTCGTGCAGAACCACCATCTTTGAATCGGGACTGAATTGAGGTAAAAGATGGAAATGAGAAATACTGAGATATTTAGGTGGACCTACCTCAATCCGTGCTCCTTTTCGATGCCCACACGCACCAGGGTCTCAATGCTGGAGGAGCCAGTTATCCTGCCCATGCCCAGTCCCCCCACAGCGGGCAGATCTCTCTCGATGCTGGCATTTGTAGCTGGAATTTTTATTAAATATTATCTCTATCTTTTAATCTGTTAAGTTTTCTTTAATTTTCATACTTTACTCGGTATCTAATTAGATCCTACCAATATTTCTCTCTGTGTACCAAGCAACAGAGTTCGTGACTGAAGTCTTTCGTTTTTGGGAGCTACTTCTTCCGCTTTACTTTTGGCTTACCTTTCTTTTTATCGCGCCGCATGCGCACGGGGCAAAGGAACGCCATCCCCTGATCCCTATCCTCACAGCAAAAAAACCAAAAGGATTACGGCTAGTTCTTTAATTGAATGTTAATTGTTTTTGTCTGATCTTGCTGTTTCCTGATCTTCTCTTCTCCTAGAGGTGGACCACTGACCAATTTCCAAATTCGATTTCGATTGGGTTAATCGGTAATCGATTGTCAGAAACTAGCGCGGGAAATGTAAAAACTGATTGTAGCCTCTGCTCTGTGAAGCATGCACTATGTGTTAAGGCCTTAGATGTTGAGTGCACTGCCCTGGGCAAGGCGAACGCCTTGGTAATACGTGTCTAATTTATGTGTTGGCTTCAAATATCGAACATCACAGAACGTCGTGCTGACTACCTCTGCGGTTCCGGGCACGTCTCTGAACCGGCGGGCCGAAGGTTAGGACCTCCTCAGTGTCCTGGCTGTCGTAGTACTGATAAATACGGCGTTGTGGCAGCACATAGTCCAAGGTTTTGGTGTACCATAGAGCCTTGATGGTGACAATCAGGGAAAGCACTAGCTGTCCGATGTAGCAGACGTCCTGGCGCAAAAACAGCATGAACTTTGGAAAATTCTGCAGGAAGATTAGCCCCAGGCGAGTGTTGAGCAATCCATCCCGGGCCGTATCCAACAACGCGTGGTACTGCTCCCAAACGAAGGCCACCAGCAGCTGGGTGGCGATATAGAGAGTCACCAACTCCACGAGTAAGTGCCACAGCTTCTGTACCGGCGGAAAGGTCACCACGCGCCAATGGTGCATCACAATTACCGTCGAGAGGACAAAGAGCGCAGCCGGAAAATCGGGAACATACTGAAGCGGCAGCACGTTGCAGCCGGCCATGTAGAGGCCCACGGATCCAATGCAGCCCGCCGCCAGCTCCGTTATCTCGTACATTCCTCGCACAATCACCATGTCTGTCGATGATCTTATCCTATATAGTCTGGTTCCTGTATGGGAGCGAAATACTTGTAGAATTGTAGAAAGGTAACTAAAATTTTTAGGGAATGTTCACTAGACAAGGTTTTCAAAGGTAAATGTTAAGGGTTTCTGAGTTTCTGAAGAACATTATAGATGTGTGTAACACTAGAAAAGGTTCTTTCGGGAGCAGGTTTGGATATAAAGCAGTTTCTGACCTTGCCAATGTGATCCTAACTCCGCGCTGAATGTTTAGTTGGGAATTCTAGTACAATGCTTTAAGGAACTTAAATATATTTGAATAAACTAATAAATACTTTAGTAATTTGTTTAAAATTCTTTGCAAGCTTAAACAGTTTTATTAAAAAATTAAAATTGTGATAAACGAGTTATATTTCCGACTGTACTTCCCATTTCTTACCCCATTGGCCCAACCCTTTCTTTTTTTGCTCACGTCACTTGGATTTTTTTGTTGTTGACAGCTTCGGGAAAAAGCGTGGGGGCATTGCACTATTTTGGTGCCAAGGATACCCGAGTTCGCATGCAATTTTCGATTATAATTCAGGGAGAGGGAGCCAGAAGCCCCAAAAGAGCGTGAGAGAGAGAAAGTGTGCAAACTGACCTACACTTCGGCACATCTCGCGAATTCCCTCCTCTAACAACCTAACTATGGCGAAATTGCGCATTAAGTTTCGCCAGAGACAGCCACCTTTTGCCCCTCCAAAAAAGTGGCATCAGCAGCAGCAGCAGGTGCCACACCTCCCCAAAAAAAAAAAAGAAAACACATTTCCCCCTCAGCTTGACTTTTGGCAACTACGCAGTTGATTTCACATCCGCATCCACATCCCCGGCCGCATCCTCATCCCGGTCGCACATCTACAACCCCATGCCCTACCCCAAGCTTTGCCGGAGAGAGCTGTCGCCGCAGTTAATCGATAGAGCGGAGTCTGCGCAATGTTTTAATCCTCGGATGCCATTCACAAAACGGGACGTTCGGGAGTTGGGGGCGGACCTGGACGTGGACATGGAGATGGCCACTCATCAACGGCTGCCGCTGTTGTGTCTGCGGGTAATTGTTGCTCGGACCTCTGATGGCCGAAAAAATGAGACTAGACAGCGGGCACAATTAAGAGGAATGGGAGGGAAAATGGTACACGGATACGCTGCGGGAGGATGATAGCCGGAAAAGCAGCTCACTGGCTTTTTGGGTCAGCTATTTTGGGTTGTCACGCGTTTTATTTATTTGCATACAACTCGAATACAAAATGTACGGATGGACAGATAAATTTATCTCCGGCCTTGCACAAAATTAAAATGAGAATATATGTATGTTTCGACCTTGAAAAAGTACACCCCTAAATATTGCATCAAAGGTGGTGAAATCATAGCCTTCATGACCTTGTATATGTTTATTATTTCCAGAATTGCAGCTAAAAGGGTTAAAATTCGAAGGGAAAGTTAGAGAAGGAAAGGATATTCGAATTACCTCATCTTCATTCTAATTCTCTCAGAAATCTCACTAAAACTTGTGAAATTACCTTCCTAAAAGAGTTAAAGGATAAAGGAGATGTGTAAATTACAACAAAACACCCAGAAAACGTCTTGCCAAATATTTTAAGACTTTATACAATCCCAAATAATGCCCTATTTCATCATAATATTTCAGAAATTGTGTAATCCCTCTAAAGAGATTGAATTATTTCGGTGAAAAGCGAAACAATGACTCGAATAATATGAAAAACTGGCAGGAAAACTGCAGCTGCATATG
This sequence comes from Drosophila lacteicornis, assembly GCA_008044355.1. Lineage (NCBI taxonomy): Eukaryota > Metazoa > Arthropoda > Insecta > Diptera > Drosophilidae > Drosophila > Drosophila lacteicornis. Next base: position 84,953 of record VNKF01004772.1, read on the forward strand.
ATATATAAAATATACAATATTTTTGGGCTCAAAAATATGCACTGCCCGTGTGTGCGTGCATATTTTGATTTGGCTAAAAATGTTCGGCAATTGGCAAGAGTCCAAAAATGTATACTGATTTCGAGGGGGATTATATGGGATATAAGGGGTTTAACATACAAACTTATTTAGCACTTATCGGCCCTGCTCTGGGCTTGGTCAAGCGAGCAGTGATTCAGTGAAAGTTCCTCTGGGGAATGGAACTTAACCCCATCAAAGCTCACTTGACTTGTGAGCCGCAAAATGGGCAATAAGAGGAATAAGAGCCACCGTCCTACAAGACTATAAATGTCCCGAATTCCCTTTTTCCCCGTTCGTGCCCAAGCATCGGTTGTCGATTTCATTATCCGACGCTGCTCGCCTCCACCGCTGTCAAGTGTCACGTATGCGGATGCCTACACTGGGGGAAATTGTGGGGTTGGCTTGTGTATAACTGATTAATATTATTTCTTTATTTTTTTTGTATTTTTATACCCTGCCAATAGGGTACAAGGGTATTATAAGTTATCATACCCGGTACCCATAGGGTACAAGGGTATTATAAGTTAGTGCCAACCGAGAATGTATGTAACAGGCAGAAGGAGAAATCTCCGACCCTATAAAGTATATATGTATATTCTTAATCAGCATCACCAGCCGAGTCGATTTAGCCATGTCCGTCTGTCCGTCTGTCTGTCCGTGTGAAACAACAGATCTCAGAGTCTATAAGAGCTAGAGTTACCAAATTTGGTGACAACATTGGAATTTGTTGCACGCAGATCAAGTTTGTTTTAAAATTTGGCCACGCCCTCTTCCGCCACTGAAAATCATAAAAACGCTATATTAGCTATATGCGTGATTTTCGGCTTAAAGTTAATAGACACAATAAATTAATAAAATAGAGACGGACGTTTCCTGAAAACTTCAATAAAATCGGATGATAAACATGGGAGATATTAGCAATAAGGTTTGCATTTTAACACACCGCCCTAAGGCACTGCTGTTGCAAGCTGTAGCCGACAGGTGGCGCATTCGAGCCTTGGCCGTGTGATATAATGGCGCCAATGTATGTATGTACAATTTTAATTTGCCTTTTAGTGTGAAGCGCAAACGTTTAGGTACTGGGTATCTCACAGTCGAGCACAGTCGACTTTAGCTTTCTTACTTGTTTTTTTATGCAGAAATCCATTTAAAATCGATAAATTATAGATAAGATATTATTTTTAAATAAATACCTATTATTATCTCTATAAATGCCTCTGCGTTTTTTCTCTGGACAACCGACGTCACAAAAGAGCAGCACAGAACAGGGCGGCAGGTGGCTTGGAGCAGGGGCAGGGACAGGGGCTGGGTGCGTTCAAGGACATGCATACATTACATTACGGCGGGGCTTTACGCCCTGAGCCAGAGGCATTAAGCCGTGAAATGCGACCAAAGCGGGCGCCGCAACAGCTAACGGCAAAGCCCTGCGCCACCCGAAATGCGATGTGAGCCGCAGTTAACGCTGCGTATGTGCGATATTTAATTATCGCGACGTGGGGCGTGGGGGCGGGGCTCAAATGCATCGGCGACGTCCTTGCCAACTTTTCGGTTGACTGCGAGAGCCACCCAAAGAGAGAGAGCTACAAACGAAGCTAGCCGACCGGAGCCGAGGTCGCACGAAGCGCCCGAAGCCTGTCGCTTTCATTCAGTAGAAATTGCACTCTCTCTCTGTTTCTCTATGCTCCCCCGCATTGGTCTACGCTGCTGGGAGCACGTGCGCCCCTTATTTTTCCGCTCATTCGATGTTGGTTCTTCGTCCGGTGTGGTTTACAGTTATTCATCTCTCGCAGCGTCCGTGTGATTCCCCATCCGTGCGTGCGAGTGTGTGTGTGCGTGAATTTTGAGTGAGTGTGTGGCCTTTGCCAGCAACAACAAGCAGCAGAGGGAAGAGAGCAGAAACATCCGCCGAAAATTAGGTAAATGGCGGTACAAGTGTTGCAACTGGTAACGGTACTTTAAAGCTGCACTGCGGAAAATTGAAACTCACGTACATTTATTTTTAAAGTAATTGGAATTTAAACTTTAAAAAAAAGTTTAAAATTGGCACTTATTACATTAAAAAAGAAAAAAAAACTCTTTAAAATGTTTAATTTAAAATGTTTAGGCATACGAGTCGTATGAGTAATTTTTTACAGAAAAAAGGCATTGAACTGAACTCAAAATGTAATACAGTTTAATAATTCAATTCACATTTGTTTAATTAAACAAGAACGTAATTTGCATTAGTTACTGTTAAGTTATTTAATTTTGTCAAGTCACAGGGGATTTCTATATTTATTTTATTTCCATTTATATTCTCTGTGTGCAGCTTCACAGTATCCGTCTAGGGATTATTGCACCTGGCTCTATTGTATCAAGGACTTATTTAAGGATTAAAAACAAATGAAAAACTTTTGCAAACATCCATTTTCCCTGGCTTCTCGAGTGCCCAGTTCCGTTTTATCCGGAATCGCACGCACACAAACAGAACATGTTTTCATTTTCCTCTCAATGTTTACAATTTTCGACGCAGCTTTTGTCAATTTATTTATTTTCTTTATTCCGAAATAAAGCAGAGCATTAAAAACAGTTTTTCTGTTTGCCGAATTTTTCTGCGACGTCAAAGACATTTTAATGTGCGCACATATAAACATGTGTATATACATCAATTGCTGTTTTAAGAATTTGTGAAAATTTCGCATGTTTATTTTGTTTTATTTTAAGACTGCCGACACGCAAAATATCCATCTCGGGTTAAGTGCCAGACATCATCAATCAATTAGTGACTTTATGGCGCTATTATCGCATATAACATATAGCTGAAGGCATCGATATATAATAATCAGGGGATTAGGGGTTAGGTTAAATGAGTTTTCCACCCAAGGCTAATGATTTTGGACATTTTACGGCCACCGAGGGAAAAGGAAAAATATCTATTATATTTGACTAACGACTGGGTGTTTTATAGCTGTTCTTTCGAGACTAATATTGATTTTGATATTCAAATAGATGAGGATTTTGGATGTCCTACGTTTAGTTTATTACTGACCTTTATTCGTGGCTTAGGAAAGGTTTAGAAGAGTACTTAGTCATTAACAGAGAATTATACCTCAAGGTTAAAATGTATCTTAAAAACATTTGGAAACTTCATTGCATACTTTTGGGCACCTTTTTAATAGATTTCAAATCCATTGCTATTTTAACGTATGATTTCTTCGGCAAAAGGCTTACAAAATGCAAAGATAATAACTTAACGATTTCAGTAAACTTAATCTTAGAATTAATAATATGATTTAGGTAAAATATAGTCGACAAAATTTTTCCCAAAATGCATTATTTGGCGTATTTTCGCTCAAAGAAAGCAAAGCAAATGTCTAAAGTTAATGGAAATGTGTTTTAAATTATAAGGGAATTTATTACTCTACACTGCAGTATCTGATATTTTATTACTTTCCTTTCCTGAGGTTTATCGTCGTCTTTACTGCATTTCCAGCGATTTTTGTGTAAACAGATTCCAGCTGCCTTCGCGTTCTTGTTTGCTTTTCATTTTCCATTTTGCATTTGCATAATCAAATTTTGGTTTATTGCAGCCACGTCAATTTAAATGCAAATCTGAGAGCTGGCCAATTGCAGAAACTATTTTATTTTTCGCCCCCCTTTTTCCACCCCCTTTCTGTGGAATTTCTCGAAAGTTCGCTGGGGTTCATTAAAGGGAATAAGAACTTGACACCCGTGAATTATTGAGCTCTCTTCGGTTCTCTCTTCCGTCGGCCAACGGTAAATTGCATCCAATTGAACTTAATTGCTCAATCTGAACTTGTTGTTGCTGCTTTTTGTGTGCATTTTAATTGTGCAATCGGGATTTGGAAAAGTCAGCGCCCGCATAAAGCAATTAACGAGCCCTAATTAACATCCTCTCTTTCTCTCTTTTCAGCTATGGATAAACAGTATGCAAAAATGTATGCAATTGCCATCGTAAGACTTATTGAAATGGAAATGCCCCACAATTGAGCCACCAAAAATGAACCAAAAGAGCATTTAGTCAAGAGAGCCAGCGAGAGCGTGAGCGAGAGGGAGACAGTTTTAGTTTGCAACGTCATCGTCATCAGAAGAGCCATTGTCGGAGGATAAGAGAGCGCGCGAGCGCATTACGCCTTTACACCCATTTACACGCCCATTTCACAACTCCCTCGAAAGGAAACATCATCCAGAATTTGCATTAACAAACGAATTAGATAATTAAACTGAAGATAAAAACTCGACCGATAAAAAGAGTCTGCGCAAAGAGAGCGAGACCAAGAGAGAGAGAGAGGGAGGAAAGAGAGCACGAGCATTGCTTTTTCGGGCTCCAAGTTGCCTGTGTGTGTTTGCGGCTCCCCAATTGGATTTTGCGTCTCTTTCGTGACACAACGTGCGTTCAAAGTAGCGGAAAGTTTTTCATTCGCGGCCCGGTCTGCTGTGATTGTGTTAGTAAATGCAATTGTAATTGTAATTTTGTGCTTCAAAAGCGGAGTTTTCTTTGTTGAGTTCGGGAAAATCTGCCATGACAAAGTAGACAAACAAGGGCAAACCACTGCAAACCCATTTATCCAGTGCCGCGCGAGTGTAAATATCGATTTTTCGGCAAACGCGCGTCGATGACCTCGCACACCAAAACAGAAACTACAATTGCGAGATAAAATAAAAAGCTGCAAGGCAAGCGAAATACACACTAGACGAAGCATACAGCCAAAAAAAAACAAAAAAACAAACCAAAGCTGTTTTCAAATAGAGTTTTTAAGTAAGCCAAACGCTTTACATAATTGCAACAACAACAACGACGGCGCTGCAAGGGGGAAAACTCTCGATTGGAAGCAGCAGCAGTAGAGAAAGAAGAAGAAGAAGAAGCGGCACAAGAAGAAGCAGAGCCCCACTGGAGCGGCAGAGCAGCGACTGCGGCGCGAGCAGCGAAAAGAGCGCCAGCCGAAAACCGCAGAGACACATGCTCAGATACCGTCTCGTGTCCACTCACTTCCTCAAGCAGCCGTAGTGCGGGAGCGCAAGGGAGATAGCTATACCGCGAGAGAGAGCGTGGGTGTTACACATTGCATTGCAATTGCAGCTGTAAGTGCATTTGCCGAGAGCAAGTGAGCGAGCGAGAGCGAGAGGGCGATCGAGCAGGATACTTTCGCCTATAAAAGCGCGACAGGTGCGCGCCGCTTCTTCAGTCAACGTTAGTGCCTCTCTTAGAACCCCCAAAAGAAAAAAGAGAGGACAGGCCAGGAGCGCTGCACAGGGCAGAAAGGAATTCGCATCCGATCCGGCATCAAAATCCAGTCACAACGTATTCGCTAGGAGTCCTGCGCCTGCTGGGTCTGAGCTCTAGTTTGGATAGTGAAAATGTGCAGAGATCGCGATATGAGTTCGTGGTAGATCAGCGCAACCGTCGTTACAAGGTCAAGAAAAAAATCAAGCTCGAGGGCGAGTAAAGGCGCTCCTGGGCCCAGCCCTCGGGAGAGCAGAGAGAGCGGAGAGCAGACACCAGACAGCAGAGAGGTTTGCGAGATCCTGGACCAGCAACAACGGCAACAACAACAACCAGATCGTCTAGCTAACAAACCAAAGTTAACAATATTAGCAAAGTTAAATAATAGTTAAGCATCCAATAGCCCTTCCATTTCGAGTGCGCGTCGTTAACTACCCCGGCAATGTGACTATTCCGCGCATCCTGCGTAACCGGGCACACATCCAAGCGATTCAGATTCAGGCAATAACTACAAAGAGTGATTCCTCCTCTCTCGATCTTCCTCCACTTTTTCCAACCCCCAAAACCCAAGGATAACGTCGTGCAACTGGCGAACGTACGGGGAAAAACCAGCAAGATTGAAGACTTTGGGAGAAATCTTTGGAAGTCCGTTAAGGCTTGCATTGTAAGTACCAATATTTCTAATACATTTAATAAATCTAACTATATTTAAAGTAATACAACCAAAAAAAAAATCGTTATAGAACCTATACGATTGTTACATGAATTCTATACTCTTGAGTATGAAAAATTTCTCTTCTACGCATCTGCACCAATATTTCATTATAATCACTAACGCGACAAACAAAAAACCACTAAATTCCAGCTAACGCGATATGTTATCGAATTTTCGATGTAGGTTCGTATAAAAATAATACTCAAAAATACACAATTGAAACTATAGAGTATAAAAACTAAACTTTGGAGTATACATTTGATAGTTTGAAGTATACAATTTATACTAAACTCGTTACTGCTTGAGTATACTTTTAAGACAACGCGTAGAAAGGTTAAACTCCTGTTTTTTTTTTTGGGTGTAGGCTTAGTTTATTTTACCTTAGAAATTTTAGACTTTTTCTTTAAACAGAAATTTAAGACTTAAACCCCTCCTATATGGACGTTGATGCACTACGGTCAGTACACTCAAGTGGCCCTTCGAAACCAAGCACGTGCTTGTTAGGGTTAGGTGTTAATAGGAGCGAAACAAAAGTATAGGAAAAATAATGCGAGGAAACTAAACTCCTCATATAACTTTTGTCTAAATGATATCCTGAAATATTATAAATGAAGAATGTAGCCCTGTTAAAACTTAAAATTACATTTATAACGTACTTTAAAGCAGCGATATCTCCGCAAAAACACTAGCTAGAAATGAAATAATACCCTCTATGTGGGTAAGGTCATCCGCTTACATTATTTGTAAATAAACAGGCACTTATTTGCTTGAAAATAGTATCAGGTAATATAAATATCGTTTTCTAAATTTTCCCTTGTTTTCACACCTGTTCGCCACAATTACCGGTCGACACATATTGACGTAAATGATTTCAAACTAATTGAGAGATGTGTACCGTATATATTATGCCATGTTTATTTTCGCCACCGCTGGGGATTATTAAGAAATTAACACATTTGGCCAGGGCGATGGAAAAAAAGTTGGCAAGCGTAATCGGATCGGATCGTATCCATTGCATATTTTCAGACGCCAGTCACAAAGCGAGAAAGTCTGGGAATTTCCAGGGAAAATCCCGGCCGATAAATATATTGGTATCCAATTCAGCGCCGTCATATATCAGGCAAACATATGTACAACCAATGACTACTATATAGTCTTTGGCACAATAGATATCAAAATCGATGGGTGACATACGAAAATCTTATCTGGTTGGCGTGGCTACTGATTTTTCCATTACATTCCCATTCGATCGATTCATTTGGGGTTCTGTTTTCCTATTTCTGTTCTGTTCTGCGCTTTGTTTATTGTTACTTATTGTGTTTTTATTATTTTATCGTTTTGAGTCATGGGGGGAACAGTGGGCCCTCCCGCTGTAACTACTGACTGAACGGAAAGTTTTACAACACCCAAGCCCAGGAAACTTGATTCATTTATTTGCCCAAATTATTATCAGGGCTTATGTTCTTTATTGTTGGGGTAAACACATAAGTGTTGCCCGTTTTTCGGGGCAAAATGGCGACCGCTTTTCCCATTTCCCACCTCACCTTTGGCATATTCTCGGCACTCGGATAATTCCCATTGTCATGTCGGGATGTCGTGACGTGCAACGAAAATTGGTTTGTCGAGTATGTTGACCCAAAAACTTACCAACTCTATTGACAGTCTGCGTCTGAATTTGTTTGCATTCGTATCAGCAGACTATAATTGAAGGTAAACCAATTAAGTTGTAGTCCACGGCGACATGAACGGCAGTATTTTAGCAGTCACTGTGCCATCGCCCGCGCCGACGAAATTCAATTAACGCGTCAACTAAACGGATTAGCAAACAGATTTTTTCCACTTTTTTGTATTTTTTTTTTAATTTTATTTTTTGCCAAACTGCGCGGTTTTATCTATTTTTAGAGGGCGCCCCGAAAAGTTCAATGTGTAAGCGATCAATTGTGGTTGGATCTATTTTTGGCTTTGTTTAAATTTGTATTTGGCAGCCTGTTTGGTCCACTGAACAGAATTTATTATCAACGCAAAGATCACTGTGTTTGACCAGACAGTATTTCATCATGTGAGGGACTCTATAAGTGAAAGAACAAAGAATTAAATAATGGATATATTAATAATTCTGCCCTTTATTCCCTGTCTTTCTTTATGTTTTAAAATAGATGTTCTGTGGTAAAATAATGAATAATTTATTTTCTTTGATGAATTGACAGCTGACAGTCAATATTTATTTTTCTTGCAGCTACTTTAGGTGACTATATGAAGTTTTTAATGGGCAAACAATATATTATTCATTTTTGTCAGTAAAAAAATTAGTTAGACAAAGATAACTTATTAATAAATTGAAAAAAAAATATATTTCCTTGCATTATATCATCGAGAACATTGTAAATTACCTTTTCTCTTCTTAAGCAATGAAAAAAACTAACAATATTTTAGCTGAAAAAATATCTATATATTTAAGTTAATATTTGCCATTAAAATACATTTATTTTGCTGTCTATTGGTTTTTTTATATTAAAATATATTCGAAGAGATACTTACTTTACAAACCGATCTAGTATTTTTATGCTGCCATAAAAACGTGTCACTGACCTGCTTTACTCAATTACTTGTTAAGTTTCCTCCACATGAGAGTATTTTTCGCCGTCTGCACTGTAAGCCACATGATCTCGCCGGTCTCCCGTTCTCGAGAGATCGTTCATTAACAAAAAGCCCGAGTCATTTGGCGGCGTGGCGATTGTATAAGAGGGACCCGAGTGTATCCATTAGATGCATCTGCCCAGGGTCGTTCCCCGTTGGCTGGTCTCGTGACCAACTAAGCCCGTTGGCGGTCATGTGGCCAGAGTGTCTGGCCGGGACCAGGCCGTATCTGGCAAACTATATATTCAAAGAATACGAGATGTCTTGTCACAAAATTAAGTGTTTTAATTTAAAACGAAACCAGAGAGAATAAATTAAATACCCAAAACCTGTTCACGTTGAAAATGGATCGTAAATAATGGCAAAGTGAGCGCGCAAGCGAACATCCTCCTTTCCTCAGTCCACGTTGTTCTTTATTGTATTTTTATAAACGAGTTGCCAAAGTTCACGAAACTGGAAAAAGAAATTTCTGATTGCTGGCTGGGCGCTTTTTAACTGAACTCGAGATGATGCCTTCATCAATTGAAATTGATTGATTCTAACGAAAGCGGGCGAAAAAATATAAATAAATGTGTGGGGAGGCAGCTCCTCCACAAAGGAGAAGCAGCGCAGAAAACTGAATTGGGAATTTGTCAATTAATTGACACAACCGGAGAAAAACAACAACAGAAGCCGATCAAGTGACCACCAATAAACTAATTACGTCACGAACTGCACGAGGGAAGATGGGAGAAATTGTACTTTGACCGTAGAAAAGTTTAAGGTGCATTTCCTGATAGTTTTTATGAGAAAACCAGGTGTTAGACCTAGGGCTCCATTAATTTTCATTGATTTATTCCCTGGAGAAGCCAGGCCACGTCTTAAGGGGCGGCATTCCATGAGGCTGAGCTCAAGTAGCTCAATTATCTCAAAGGGAATATTCTTCTTTCTCTGGCTGATATTTAAATAATCGTTTTCCGCCTTTGTTAATTGCCTATTTATTATTTATTTGCTTTTATTGATTTCCTACAGACATCTAAAGGGTTTAGTAACTTTAACAAAGGGTCTAAGAATACCTTTTATGCGATTCTCTCACCATTAGTTTACACAGTTTATTTCTGGAGTGTGGAGCATTCTCAATTTCCTCATTAGTCTAATAATTCACTCCAATTTATAAAAGCCTCTCCTCTATTTCTATTTATTTTTTCTGCTCGCATTTTTGCTATTTCTTTTTTGTTTGTTGTTTCAGTCGCGCTTCATTAAAATTTTTGTGTGCCTCGCATTTGCATTTCGCTTTCGGGGGCTTGGTAATATTCCACTGGCATTTCCCCATAACTCGTTAGGGAGAGCATTCCTCCTCCAATACGAATATCCAATTCTTTTGGGCGTTGCGCAATCGAAGGAAATGCAAGGAGCACGTGACTGACATTAACTGATTTCAATAACGGCAAAAAAAGGGGGCCTTCCGTCAAGATAGTCACTTTGTTTAGTCGATATAGCTGGGCTAGCTAGCAGTGATTGATGCGATATTCGCAGTGGAAAGTTACGATTACCCAAAATAGAACTATATACAGAAAATAGAATATAGTTTGGCCGGAATATAGCCCGGTATATGGCCACAATCCCTCATCGTGTCTGGGCCACTTGAGATGGCTTCTTGAAATTCCAGCGCCAGTACATAAATTAAACCCGCTATCTGTGTTCCTGAGCGAAACGCTTTCGCCTTATCTAATCGCTAGGTGTGATTAATTGTCGTTCAATTAAGCGAGCCTCAACATATCCATTGAAAACAAACACCGAACGTGCTGTCAACTGGGTGCAGCGTGAATATCATTCTTGAACGAAATGGGAACTCGAAATTCCACACTTTTAATGGGTTTTACCCGACCTTGTCTTCGATTGATGGGTTCTAAAAATGCACTGACTGAAGGCAATATGACTCACGGAGAACTCATAAAAGTACCAATTAGCAGCTGGGCCTGTTCTACCCTAACTAAGAGCTATTATTAGTTATGTGCCGGTGCATAATTGGAGAGGTACCATGGGAAAAATACGAGTAAGACACACCCCTTTAAATAAGTACAACAACATTTCCATTCATGGTAATTTAATACGATTTATTGGTTAATAACAAAGTTAAAAGCCTCAGTAAGACATTACCTTTACTCTGGCCATTACTTGCAGTCTCTAAGATTAAATTTATTTGCTTTTCTTACTTATCTTTCGTAGAAAATACAACTAAACAATATAATACCATTTAATCGTTAGACTTATAGAAGTCAAGTGCTTGTAAAAATCAATTCGTGGAAGCAGTAATACCTTGCAATAATTTTAAAAGCTATTCCAAAATGACTTACAAATGGAATTTAATAATCAAATTACTTGAGAAAACCCTTCATTCCCTTATCTGTTATGAGGACATTACAATCTAGATATCAGTTATTCACAATACTTACATAACTCAAGTACTTATACAAATCAATTGTTAAAAGCCAAAGTTAATAGACAATCCCGTAGGAATGACCCAAGACATGGTAAACAATTACAATAGCTTTGTTTACGATTATATTCCGGCTACCGAAATGCCCGAGGCACTCAAATTGATGAAATGTCAACACCGAGAAGTGGCTTTTATCGCCCCGACCCTCTCGAATCTCCGAAATGTCGATACAATTTGGCTAAAACTGTTTACCGCCGAATGGGAATCGCGCGGAGAAGACCTGCAATTAACCAGTTCTATACCGGTTATAGCCGGCGCTAGGCAGTCTACGGCAGTTGTTGATTTCGACGATATTTTAGCCCCTGGTTACCAGGTAAATCCGACTTATCAGCCGGTGAAAATGCCTTCTCAATATTTGCAGCCCGCTTAAAGTACAGCGGTAATCGCGTTGGCCGCCTAGGAATTCGCACGGGACTGTTAAAATGCCCGAAAATCCCGCATCGACATCGCACATCTCAGCCACTGGCTTCGCGCATACGCCGCGTGGTCCAATTTTAGCATCACCGTGCGATGCTGGTTACTCGCTTCGGTCTGTTATTGTTGCTGCTCAGAGCGCGCAACCGAGCAACAAAGCCCCATAAATCCAACATGCTATTGTACCCATGACTTTGTTTTCGTGCCTGCTTTTTTTTTCGTTGTCGTCGGTAAACATATTGATTTCAGCGCGTGGCTCTTTAAAAGGTGTGCGTAGCGGTGCGACCTTCTTTACTCTGGCCATAAGCTGGAGGATTATGAAATCTAAGAGTTTCCTGGGGCGGTGGAGCTCTTTGAAGCATTGCCACAAAGTTTTCACATTAAATTCAGCTTTTCTTGTCGCTTAAAAGGCGTTTTAAGCAAAGTTAAGGGCTTAAAAGTTTTACTTTTTAAAAAGTTTCTAAAGGTATTATATACAGTAAAGTGAATTTTACCTGTATGAAAGTCCAGCAAGTATAATTTTTATTAAATTTCCCTGCGGGGCCTCTGTCGTCACATAATGCACATAATGCTCAGAGCATAAACAACGCACGGTTTGCGGTCAAATTAAGCCTTTAAGATGATAGGAGTGGTCCCAAAAGCACTTAAGTTGATGATTTAGCTTTAATTAGAATCACAAAATTCCCCTCTTAGTATTATCCTTATAAATCATCTATAAATTACCCTTAACAATGCCTGTTCACATCAATAAAAATATAAGAAACATGTGTAAACACACACCTCCTTTATCAATCCAAGAACTCTCATAAAATTCCTTGTTTTTCTTGTTTTGGTTCCGAAACCACTTAAACCCTAATCGTCTGCTGTGTCCGTTCGTCTACAAATAGTTCATGACGACGGGGAATCTTATCGAGAACTCCTGTTATATTGGGATATAGTGGGAAACTGGCACCGCCACCACCTGCGCTCTGCTTGTGTCCACAAGCTTTATCTGGAAAAACTACAAAACTGAAAGCGAAATTCGAATAAATGCCAATTCATGTATCGCGGTGCTCGAGCGGTGCTGGGGGGATTGGGTTCCATGGGTGTTATCCATTCCCCGACCTTTTGTCGGAGCTTTTTGAGTCATGCAACTGTGTGGTTATGCCGCCGGCCTGCCTCTGTGTAAACAATTATCGTGGTCTTTTATTGCATAAACAATTCTGGTTAAGGTGGAAGGAATCACAATCCAGAGATTATATTTGCTTCGACTCGATGAGTAAATTGTGCTATTTCAGCTCCTTTTTCTTATATAATCAATACTCGGGGCAATGTGTTTATAATTAATGAAAGGTGGTTCGATTTCTATTGATTCTTATATCAACATAACAGACACGAACCCCAAATTGAAGTCCAATTCATTATCCATTATAAAAAAAGGCTTTCGAGTGTCGCTATCTGTCTGCAGGCGAAAATCCCCCTTTCCGTTGGAGTCTAATTAAGTTGATAAAGCCTAAGACTGGTCTTAGGGAGGTATGCCTATTGGAAATGCTTTGCACGCGCCTACTTTCTTTAAAGAACCCTTCTCTGGCAGGAATTTGTTTTTTATAAATATTTATAGTATTAAAATAGGGGGCATTTCAGGAGCTCTAGGTATGGTTTTATCAGACTTTAAAAGGGGTAACAGCAGTGAAAACTACTAGAAATTGCTAAGATGTTTGTGGGATATGGTGTTGACAAATATCAAATGTTTTCCTTATTTAATGATGAAATTCTTGGTCATGCGAGGAAACTGCGCAATAATCTCAAAAGAAAACTCAAGAGAACGTTGTTTTGCAAAACATTTTCTATGCTTTATTTAAAAAATTCTATAGTTATTTCTCCGTTTTAACTTTGATTTATGTATTACTTTTGCAAGTTTAAATTACAGAACCTTAAAATCTTTAAGTTTACCTATAAATCTTATCAGACTTATACATTTTTAAACTATAAGCTGTACAAAAAAGTTTCACATTCTCTACATATAATTAAAATTGAAGGATTTCAGCCCGTAAATGTGTGTTAATTCTTATATATTCTCCGCCTTTTCTGGCTGCTCTCGATCACGTCTCCGATTGACGTCACTGTAGGGCGCGTGCGTCTCTTAATTAGTTCGTCTCGTTGGCGATCCCACATCGGGGCAGGCAGTTGACCGGAGATGCTCCGATATTCGGTTAACCTAGAGAAAGTGACTCATAGCTATCCATACGCCGTTCGTCGCTCTCCTCCCTCCCCTCTTATCGCTTTAATTGTTATTTTTACACACGTCGTGACATTGCACTTGAATTTTTGCGTATTTTTGTCGTAATTTTTCGCCTGCATATTTCTGATTTTGTGCTTCCCGTTAACTGTTTCCAGATACCTGTCTTTGGCCTCGGTTTCCGAAAATGAGTTTCGATCATCCGAGCGTGTGCAGTTGCCGAAAGAAAACAAGTGCATAAATTAATTCGCCTTATTAATATGGCCATAAAAAAGTCTACGGCTTGCCCCGCTAATTTGCAGGCCAGATCCAGATTTATTTTTAAAACCTCTCGTCGCACCTTTTTGGCAAATATCACACTCTGTCTGCGGGCCACCGATTATATAGATATAGCAGGCACTACCATATCCCCCGGGCCGATAAGGGAAGTAGAGTGGAAGTGTCTCCAGTTCGGGACTATTTTTTGTTTTTGTTTGCAATCCGAACTCTTGTTTACCGAAGCTTTTTCGCACCTTTTTTCGCGAAGAGCCCGCGCTGCCTCTCGCCGATCGATCGGGAATTCTCCATCGCGCAGGCGCTCGCTCTCTCGCTGCCGCTCTCGTTTTCCCGCATATAATTCTCTATATAATTTGCGAGGTCGGAGCTGAAATGGGTTTAATAGTGATTCGGTGCGCCCAAAGAAAGCAACGCCAGTGTTCTCTCCTCCTCCACAATCTTTTTGCTCGGCTGTGTCCGAGGAAAAGCCACAAAATCAAGCGGAAGAGCCTCGAGAAAATAATTAACAATCGTGCCAAACGGGGCAGAAATCTTGTAAAAATAATCAAGATCCCAAAACATGTGAACTGCTGGAAAAACAGAAAAAAGAAAAGAAAAAGCTAAAAGCACTTGAGCTAAACGGCAAATGTGAAAAGAAAATTTCAATTAGTATTTATTGAAATTTATTAAGCGAGATTTAAGGCGTTGACATTTTTATTTGTCCAACAAATAACGAGTTCGCCTATTCAATCAAATCAAGCTTCTGTGATCAAAAGTAACCAGAGAGTGAACTGAAGTGAATTCATTGTGATAATAAATCAAGTTAGACTGATTAAATTAGAGATTAGCCAAAGCAGAATGACGCCCAGACTTATTACTTATATTTTGGTAAATATTAAATAGTTTTTACGGGGAATACCATTTTTATGGAAATTTATAACTCGGTTTTAAAAGGTTTTAAAACTAAGTTATAAATCTAAAGTCAAAAAAGCTTAGAGAAAAGGAATTATTTAAAGGCTGTTATTTAATTATATAGGACATAAACTTAGCAGAGTTTTTTTAAGACTTATTACATTTTTGATAATTTATGAAATACCAAACTTAGCCAGTATTTCATCATACGAACTAAAATATCAGTACTAGAACGAAAAACATGAAAATATTTAAAGGTTTCAGCCTCTCTTTATAGATTGTGTTATATAATACTTGCATTAAATAATTATTATAATTAAATTTCAGTACCTTTTTAAGGCTTGCATATATATTTCGTTATTTTATCAAACTCTATCTATAATTTCATCATGTGATTATATAATAAAGAAGAAAATAATGTTTTTATTACCCTTAAACCTGACTTGGCTTAGCAACGGACTTTAATTATTTATCAAAGGTGCATTTAAGCCATTTATAAGCTTATATAATCAGTTCAACTGTGGCTGAAAAGCCTCTAGAGTCCAGACTTTGATGATGGGTCATGACTTGGCACAAATAAATGTAATTAATGGAATATTACTCATACGACACGTTGAGCACTCGACACTTATTAGCCCACTTAATTGCAGCCGCCGGGCAAATGACATTTCTCGATTGGTTTAATTACTTATAATTTTAGATGCAAGCTTCTCATTATCTCATATTGATTCTCACGTTTTCCCTCACTCTCTCCTTCTATATCCAGTGCGGCATGCGCCATCCCACAACTGGGCTGAACGAAGACGACCTGAGTCGTCTCACTGGTTCATCATCGTCGACGGCCTCGTGCGGCAGCGCAGCCTCGTCATCCTCCTCATCCTCAGCCGCAGCTGCTGCAGCCCGCAATGAGGCGGTTCGCAGTCCGGAGAAGCCCATGCCAGCTCTGGCGGGCACTGGGGAGGGCCTCAAGAGCCATGTAAACAGTGGCTTTAGCTCCACCTACTTGCCCGAGATCATACATCCGGCTTTGGAATGGCAGAAATCGTCGCGGAAGCGCAAGGAGCGTCTGGACAGCAGCTCGGCCTTTGGCCAGGATCGCAAGCTGCAGCGCAGCAACAGCGAGGAGCTGCTCACGGATGGTGGACCGGCGGGTATTGTGGCCACCACTGCCACTGGATGTCAGACCGCGGCCGCCGCCCATCTTCTGGAGGCCCAGTGCGATGTCATTCGTCGCGTGTCCTCCGAGGACTTTAAGCGCACGGCCAGCTATGCCAGCTACCGGCAGGAGTTCGAGCGGGAGCAGGAAGAGGCCTCGGAGCTGGGCGAAAATAATGCGTCCCTGGCCAACTTGCCAGTGGGGGAGGCGGCCAAGGAGCGTCCCCGCCTGGAGACCAGTCCGGCGCGTCAGCCGCTGGCCAAGGAGACCAGCGATGATTCGGAGTGCGAGCACGAGCGACGTCGCAGCAGCGAGCGCTTCTGCAAGTCCCGCCAGCCGCCGGTACGCAAGTCCGGAGTGGCCAAGAAGGGCGGCGGCGGCGGAGGCAGTGGCTCCAAGTACCTGCCCTCGCGGCGGGACGAGCAGAGCGCCTACAAGTACGATCTGTCGGCCCTGAAGTACGAACGCAGAGGTTTCATAAGCAGCAGGAAACAGCAGCAGCAGCAGGATCACAACGACAACAACTTGATAGACTTCCATCAGCAGCAGAAGGAGCTGCAGACCAAGAGGAGCGCCAGCATCTCACCCACGCCCACCACCAGCTCCTCGGCGGGCAGCGACGACAGCACGCCCACTTCCAACGCCGCCCCGGCGCCCATCAAGGCCAAGCCCCAGCGGCAGCAGCAGAGCCTGGATCTCACATCCGCCCAGGAATCGCTGCCCTGGGAGCGCGGAGACGAGCCAGCCCCCATCCTCAGCCGCCGCTATGCCCACTCTCGCCCTCACATCGGCGGAAACCTCGATGCAGCTGCTCAGCTTGCCAAGGCCATGCCATATCCCCAGCAGCTGCCCAAGCAGGCGGCCGCAGTTCAGCTTCACGCCGACATCAGTGACATGGACATGGAGCCCATGGATGCAGTGCGGGCCTTTAGCTCGCTGGAGAATATGCGCACCCGGGATGTGATGCAGCAGGTGCTGCCCGCCATGATGGTGGCCTTCCAAACCCCCGACGAGCGCCTAAAGTCCATTAATCGCCGGGTGACGGTGCTCAAGAAGAAGCTGGTGCAGCTGGAGGAGTCCCTAGAGCAGCGTCTGGGCTACAGGCCCTCGCAGGCGGAGCGACTGAACGACAAGTACATGAAGAACGCCCTGGCGGAGTTGAGCAAGCTGCGCAAGGAACGGCACGAGCTCAAGACTGATCCCATCGCGGCGCTGGGCCTCAAGGTGGGCAGCGGCGGCGGCAGCGGCATTGCTGGCCAGGAGGTGGCCAAGAAGCTGGAGCGCATGAAGGCCACCCTCGCTGAAATCGAGCAGGTAAGAGATACATTAAAAAATTCCCCTCTGCCTTTTTTTTTGGCAAGCTGAGAGCCAAATCACGAGACACATTTTATGACAATTAGCAAGTGGAGCGCAGACGTCAGAGCGAAATTGGGGGTGTCTATACTATGGAGGGGATATAGTATAGGATGATGGCCACGACAGCCGCAATTTGGCAGTAACTTTGATCTTGTCCCACTGTCAAATGAGGGGGGGCACTCGGTAAACACATATTTTGTTTATGAAAACAAGCGGTTAGAAAGCTTTTAAATTTAAATGGAGAATATAGGCTATAGGAAAAGGTCTTCAAAATCAATTAATATAGTACTTCTACCCTATTCCTTTAACTTATTAATAGCTATTGACCTTATAGTAGAGTCTGAAGCATGAAAAACAGCTAAAGACATCATTCTTAGCCTCATCAATCAACAGAAATCATTTACATAATTATTTTCTAGCGACTTCCCATGGCTTCCTTAGCCTAATGTCCAAAGAAATCAATTTCCACATTCCAAATTGGGCGAATATAATGAGGTTTTTATTTATACAAATACGAGTATATACCGCCTGTATTTATGGCTTCTGGACAGGCCTCCTCTATGTATATATTGACAAATTAATGATACATTTGTCATAGACAAAACGCCGCAGACAAACACTCGGCCGGCGGCGGCCCAAAAGGAATCCACTCGAAATTGAAATTGAATTTCTGCCAAGAAAACAAAGTGTGCGCGAAATGATTTTTTCCCTTACGATATGTGTGTGAAAATGGGAAATGGGAAAAGGCCAAAGAGACCAAAGAGGCCAAAGAGGAGAGGCAGCCATCCAAGTGCCAAGCCATATATTATGGCTATAATGTAAGGTTTGCATTGCACTGTGTATTATTATTTGTTTACAATACGGTTATATATTTCTATTTCTGTTCCCGGGTTTCTGGCATCTTCGGCCATGTCTGCCGTTGTCGCGGCCTGTCATTGTCAGGGCCGAATCATAAACAAATCAAATTACGTCTAATACCCAAGAAACTGATTAATTGTGTTGTTTACCGATGCGTGTGTGGTCTTTATCAGTTCACTTTTGTGGAGCTTCTGTGGCTTTGATTGTGGGGTTTTTTATCATAATGTATCGAATTTATAAGAAAGTCGAAAGGTAGCAACTTATAAAGCATTTAAATATACCTTTTGTGAGGCAAAGTTCATTCCAAATCGTCTGGAATTAAGTTTCAGTTAACTTCCTCAAAGCCTCACTCTAGCGCCATAGTGAATTCATCCCAAATGATGATTTTCTTGCATAAATAATCAAATAACTAATATTTGTATCATAATGTATCGAACCACCACCACCATTTGCCATAAAAGATAGTGGAAAGATAGAAACCTATAAAGCATTCAATAGGCCTTTTGTCAGTCAAAGTTCATTCCAACCTCACTCATGCGCCATAGTGCATTCATCCCAAAAATTTGATTTTCTTGCATAAATTATAAAATAACCAATCTCTCCTTTTCCCTTTTTTTGCAGAACCTCAACGAGAAGCGCGTGAACGCCCATCGCTCCGAGCAGCTGGATGATCTGAATGCCGACCAGTTGGTGCAGGAGAAGAGTGCCGTGCAGCATGGCCTGCTCTACTTTGAGAGCCTCTACGGCCATCCCATCACCAAAGAGGAGCGCGACGCTGCCCGGCCGCTCTACGATCGCTACCGGCAGCTTAAGCGTCTGGTATCCCGCACCGTTATGTTTGGCGCCGGAACCGGAGTCCCAGAGCTGCCCACAATCCTGGAGCACGAAGCGATGGTGTTCGAGGCCACTTCCACGCCGCTGCAGTATTCTTCGAACAACAGCACCGAGACCACAAACTCGCCCAGCGACTCGAATGCGCCAAATACTCTTACCCAGAACGCCTCCTCCGATGAGTCGACGACCACCACCACCACGTTGACGGGACCGGCAGCTGGAGTGACTGCCTCGCCCCTAGAGTCGACGGGGGCCAGCGAGAATATCTCCTCGTTGAGTCTGGACCAACTGTGGGAGCAGCTGGATCGCGCACGCGACGAGAAGGCCCTGCTGAAGGCCACCATACGGGAATACGAGTCGCTGTTCGAGGAGCAGAACGGTCGCAAGATGCTGAAGCAGGACCGCCGGTCGCTGGAGACGGAGACGTACGCCCAGTACAAGGAGAAGAAGGCCAAGGTCCGCCTGCTGCAGGCTCTGATCAAGAAGCACATTGGCCACTAGACCTGGATATCCTCCTTCCATTATTTTCAACCCAAAACAACACACGCATGCGAAACTTATTTATTTCATACCAACCTAGACTTGTACGCGAATTATATGTAGTTTTTAGACTTACATTTACCATATATTCTATAATGATACATTTTATGAATATTGTTATTGATTCCTTATTGTTTTTTTAAAAAACATCTATTGAGTAATTGTAATAAACGAAACCCCAAAACATTAAGTGATTGAGAAGTAGCCAGACATTTGATTCAGACGCAGCCCTTTATCTTAGAGCTGGGAAAAAATGTTCGGAACAAAAAAAATCATTTTCAAAAGATGATGATGATCCAAAAGATGAATGGTTCACAATACATCGATTCTGCCAAAATAGAATCGATGTTGGACCGAAAAAAAAAGAATCGATAGTATCGATATTGCAATCGATTTTTTCCCAGCTCTACTATATCTACCCCTCAGACTCCCACACGGAATTGATATCTAATTGTGACCCCTCGCACTCTAAATCTCATTTCAGTTCGCTGTAAATCGTCATTGATGTTAAAAAATGACTGTATTTGGCCTTAGTTGTCCCACTCCAGAGCGGATTATCTATATATAGTTTGTAACGATGACGCAAAGGAGCAAATCAAATAATTGGAATAACCTTTATAAGTGTTGTCTCGGTAGCAATGAACCTTTTATATCGACGATATCTTAACTAGAGACTCTAGCGATCTATAAACTATACTACCCAAGGCACTAAACATATATAGTATGGGCTTTCCATTAAATGTTTCAGTGTGCAATCCGCACGCAACCCCACTCGAGATCAGAAGTTAGCATCGGTAAAGCAATTGGGTTTTTTGAACGTGTCTAGCCCCCCCGAACCTTATCCCTATGCATACAATAACGATCTATTATATATATATGGTATATTTACAAGGATAAAGCCAAGCAAATACATATGTAACGTATATATATTTACATGTTTACACACATATAGGACTCAACATTTACAAATTGAATATTCTTATATATGTAGAGCCCACTGAGTTGGGCCCAAAAGAAAGCAAAAACCAGAAAGCATAAAGTATCTCCCAGCTAACTGAAGCGATTGAATGTCTATGAAATAAAATATATCACGTTATATTAAAATAAAGCCAGTGTGTATTTTTATTCAGCGATATGATATGATTACATCAGTTTTATTTTAGGATCAGTCAAAGTCGAGTGGAGTGACTGCAATGGAAGATAAGATAGAAATTAGATGGGCCGTTTTTGGGGCAGATTAATCACATGGTTGGAATTGGAAATGACGGATCAGTCGCGTGTGCATTATCGACAGGGAAGTTCAGCTATATGCTTGTCAATGCGTCTTCATCATAAGATAGGAAAAGATATGACTAAAAGGTAAGTAAAGAAATATGCTTACCTTTAGACCTCGCCAAAGATATTCCAAATTAGTTTCATCTGCAAAAGAAAATTCACAGAATTACTAATATTATCCGGGTTGGAATTACCATAAAAAGTAAATTAATAATATCAGCTTAGTATATCATCAATTGTTTTTATGACAGGGATAACTGTTTGGCTTAAATAAAGGTGTTCATCATAGAGATTTTTTCCGTGTTTGTTATAATGAGACTGCCTATTAAATACTAACCTTGTTTGGTCCTGCCAAATCGGATTATTGGGCAACTCGAACCCCTTTTAGACAATACCTGCAAGATAAAACATAGTTACCGTTTAAAAAATAAATCAAATACTCTTCATTTTGTTGTAAGTTTAAATAAATTCAGAAATTAAAACTAGTCTACATGTGTCAAATCAGTGATATGATTGTCTATAGGTTTGTCATCAGTTAAAGAAAGTCAAAGATTAAAGAAATAAAGCGTACACACACCTCAAGCAGATAGATTATCATAAAAAGTAAATTAATAATATCAGCTTAGTATATCATCAATTGTTTTTATGACAGGGATAACTGTTTGGCTTAAATAAAGGTGTTCATAGAGATTGTTTCTGTGTTCGTTATCATGAGACTGCCTAGCAAATACTAACCTTGTTTGGTCCTGCCAAATCGGATTATTGGGCAACTCGAACCCCTTTTAGACAATACCTGCAAGATAAAACATAGTTACTGTTAAAACAAAAAACAAATACTCTTCATTTTGTTGTAAGTTTAAATAAATTCAGAAATTAAAACTAGTCTACATGTGTCAAATCAGTAATATGATTGTCTATAGGTTTGTCATCAGTTAAAGAAAGTCAAAGATTAAAGAAATAAAGCGTACACACACCTCAAGCAGATAGACAGCAGCCGAAATAAATATCCAGACATCTGTAAGTTACAAGAAAATAATAGTTTTAATACATATTTCTTGATACTGGTAAAAGTAAGCATTTTAAAATGATAAATCAGTAATTAATAACCAATCGACATCATTTCTCCGACTGGGGCGGTATTCCAAAGCATCATTATAAAAGTTTAAAGTAAACTAAACATAAACTAAACCTACCTTTACTGCTCAGGATGTTACGTTGGTTTGTTTTTTCCCATAGTGCTAGCTGAGATATCTGCAAGAAATAAATGAACATGTTAAATATATTTTAGAAAAGCAGAATATATAGTTTAAACCTAAATTAATCAGCAATTTAAACCAATCGACATTATTTCTCCGACTGGGGCGGTATACATAAACATCATGAAAGAAACTAAGTAATTAATTAGAAAGTAAAACCCACCTATTTGCCAAGAAAGCCATCAATCTTTCACATTTTTTGCACCAGCAGACCTGTAAATAATTCTAATATTAATAAAGCTTACAAACTTAAAATTAAATCTAGTTAAAAAGCTATTTGGTCAGCTTATTTTATCATCAATTATTCTTATGACAGGGATAACTGTTTGGCTTAAATAAAGGTGTTCATCACAGCATATATGAAAATCTTTCATTACTTAATGCTTACCATTTAGGGATAAGGATTTGAAGGGTTTTATAATGTCCTCTTGCAGTTCAATCTGTAAAAAATAGCTCATTAAAATGTGTTTCCCACAATATTCAATGGTTTTATGTATTTTCTAAAGTCAGTCGGGTGAAAATCAACACGATTATTCGGTTATATGCTTGTCTATTGGTTTGTCATCATAGAAAATACATTTTATATACTTTTAGCAGTATAAACTCACCTTTTTAATCGTTTTAGCTTTTTAAATGTCATCAAACACCTTTAGGTGATTTCTGTAAATATAATTAAAAGGTTTTTGTTATAAAAGGCATTTACAAATTCAGAAAACTGGTAAGTGTAGGATGTAAATCAGCAATTCATGTTTTGCGTTGGATATGGAACAGTTTTCTTCATTGAATATCAAAGCGAGCTGGGTAAATGTTTCATCATTTTAAAGGTAGTTACTTAAATCATACAAATACTATAATTACCTTATTAGCTTCCAGAAACAGTTAACATAATTCTTTTTGCTTAGGTTCATCATCCTGAAAAGTGAAAAAAAAAACATTTAATACATTGTATTCATGTTTTTAAGTGCTTCTCTCTTGATTTTATATTTGTGCTTCAGTTACAAAGGTGAAAGTTGTCATCAAAACTTTTCAAGAGTAGCAAATAATAATCGTTCATCATATTCTGAATGTATTTCAATTAATTTTATATAAAAATATAAAATTACGTACCTTACTAAGCCGAAATCCATTTAGATTATTACACTTTCCTGCTTTTGACTCCCAAATATGTCTGTAAACATAAAAAATTCTATTAAAATACATATTTAAGTAGACTTAAAATTATGTGTGTTAGAAATAAATCAGCAATTCATTTTTTGCGTTGGATATGGAACAGTTTTCTTCATTGAATATCAAAGCGAGCTGGGTAAATGTTTCATCATTTTAAGGTTGTGATTTTAAATGTATTCTAATGATAATAATTTACCTTATTAAGCAGCTCAAGATTTCTCATTTTCAAGCTTGTTCCGTCAATCAATCTGCAAGGAAAAAGAAAGTACTTTTATTATGTTCAAATTATTGATTGCACTTTTAATTTTGTAATAATGCTTCAGTTAAAAGGTGAAGGTTGTCATCAAAACTTTTCAAGAGTAGCAAATAATAATCGTTCATCATTTTCAGTTATTTTTAGACTTAATTAAGGGAATATACACACCTATTTTTAGATTCCTCTGAAGAAAAGCATATTCCTCCACAGTTTTCCTCTGAAATAAATAAAATTCAAAGATATTTCATTAGTAAAATGAAAAATACCAAAACCAACTCTAACTTCTTTTAAAATAAAGTCAGCGAGTATATTTTTGCGTTGGATATGGAACAGTTTTCTTCATAGATATCAAAGCGAGCTGGGTAAATCTTTCATCATTCGAGGGATTTAATAAAATACAAAATACATTGTATGATGCTTACCTTATAGGGGAAATACATCCAGGTTTTGGACCTCATTTAACCGGTTTTTCCCCCCAAGTTAAAACCAGATGTCAGGCATCCATTTACGGAATCTGCAATTCAGAAAACCGGATTAATGTACGAATCAATCTGGGGCTCTCGAAATTCATTGCTTGCTGGAAGCATCAGTTTGTAAAACCAATCGACAAAGTAATTCCGACTGGGGCGGTATATATTTGGCATCACAGAAGCAATTAATTTTTTGAAAATATTGCCGATCAAAACTAACCTTACTTTGTCGGGACACGTGTCGGGGACAGAATTTATCCAAAATCGGTCCCATCACCCGGGATTTTTTTTCTTTTTCCAGGCCATTTTATTGCCCATAATCACTGCTACCGCATGGCATGGCTGCAAATTAAGAGCACACATCAGTATTTTGTAATTTAATCCAAAATTACATCGGGGCCACATGTGGCTTTTGGGTATCAGAATTGAAAACCAATCAACACGTCTCTTCAGACTGGGGCGGTAATAAATGAGCATCATGGAAAGCAAGCGGGGCGTATTTTTAGTGTTAATGTAATAAGTTCTTACCTTTTAATAAGCTTAAAACACGAGCAAACGCAACTGTTCATTTTGAGAGAAAATTTTAAATGAAAGAATGCACGTGTGATTCAGTGTCACCAGATGAAAATTTAATTTTCCCCCTAAAAAATCTCAAATAGTCTATATTTCCCCCTAAAAAATCCAGTCTTCCCTAAATTTAAAAAAATCTATTAATAAACCAAAACTCAATAAATTCGATTTATTTATTTATACAAATGTTCTGCTAGATGTTTATAGGAGAAAAGAATAATCAGAATATGCATTAAAAATTTATTTTTCGAAACAATCGATAGAAATTGATGAAAACGACCCTGTTTTAACTGTCAAAAGAAGGTGACGAAACTGGGTAAATAGGTGCATACACAAATTAATAAAAGGTTTAGAACATTGCTAAACGTATCGATGTTTTAACAGTGTGACCGCGTCATGAGCGTTTAAAATCTTCCGAAAAATGCCGCTTCTTCTTCTGGTAATTTTGAGCTTCCACCAACGGTCGCTTTAAGTGTACTTGTTGTTGGTTTTCCGTTGCGTCTCGTGTGGCCCCGCTTTGCGTAACTTTTGAGTTTTGATTTCCTACGCGAACCGCTTCCACCGACGCAATGGTGCTGACCAAGGAGTATCGCGTGTGCATGCCGCTAACCGTGGAGGAGGTGAGTGCCCGCCACCTTTGCTCCAGCCGAGAGAACTCACCTTTGAGCTTTTATGTCATCTTTTTGCAGTACAAGATCGGACAGCTCTACATGATTGCGCGCCACAGCCTGGAACAGTCGGAGGAGGGCGAGGGAGTCGAGGTGGTGGAGAACCGTCCGTGCGAGGACCCCGTCCACGGCAAGGGGCAGTACACGGAGAAGCACATTCACTTGTCCAGGTGAGAAGCCCCTTCGTAGCCGATGCTGCGCAGTTTCCGGATAGCTCATTAAAGACTCGATTTCGCATTTCGCTTCCCATTTACGTCAGCCGGCTGCCCTACTGGATACAGGCCATCTGCCCGCGCGTCTTCTACGTGATAGAGAAGTCCTGGAACTACTATCCCTACACGCTAACAGGTGAGTGAGCAGTGGCCACTGCGCATCCCCATCGCTCTCCATTCCATCACATCCCCGAACTTGAAGGCTATTTTTAAACCCACTTAATTATGCATTCGGGCGGTTGGGATTCCTTTACGCCTCCGCCTCCGTCTCCGGCACTTATTCCGGCCATATGGCAGCGTTCTCCGAGTACATCATGTGTTCTTTTCTTCGGGTGCCAGCAGGAATTCCGCTTTATCAGCCAACCGGCCGGCATAATGGTGGGGGTATGTCTGCCGATAAAGGCCCCATTAACCACACACCTGTCGGACCTGTGATACGTCATCCGTATCGCTAACACTCGCACCGGAACAGCTCCAAATCAGCGTTCGGCAATTGTGTTAGCCAACTGTCGCAACTCCCATCGCATTCTGCCGGCTGATAAAATCTGTTTACATGCCGTCCAAGTGCACTATATCGATAAGGTGGTTGTATGCACTTCATAGGAATCCCTGTTTGCGTGTTTAGGCTTTGGGTCGTTGACTTTTAGGCTAGGGATCCATTTCAACAAGCTGGTTTGTTTACCTAGCCAGATGGAGGTGTTTTACCATTACCAGCTGGCTTGTTTTGGTTTCCAGATAGAAGCTTGCAAAGCCATATGGCTTTCGGTATCCTGTGACATTTAATAAATGTGTTATTTTGTATTGTTTCATGGGAAAACTTTAATATTTAAAGGTAATTTTCTTAATGTAGAGTTAGGAATTTGATGAGTAGATAAACTGACAAGTTTATAGTGAGAGTTAGACCTAAATAGATACTGAAAAAGTGGATCTTTATAATAACCGACCAGTTAATAGTGAGTTATCCATAACCTGACATTTTATAGCGAGAGGTAGCCTTAACCGGACATTGAGAGAGTAATATTAAATCAGTTTAACTCTAGACAGACATCAGTTAAGTATTCCTAAACTAGTTTAAGAAAAATCGATTTCCTTAGCTTATATTCTGCCCAGGAAACCGAAGAGTTTAAAGTGAGAGTTAGCCTTAACCAAACATTAAGAAAATAAACTTAAATTAACTCAAACTTCTTTAACCATTTTTAGACACATCAATCTGTTTTAATATTCTTTTTTAGAAATCAAAAAGTTTATGCTTAAAGTTAACCCTAACTGGAGGTAAAAACCCAATTCAAGAGTCTAGTAAGAGTTAGTTTTAACCGGTAATTAAGAAAGTAGGCAACCGAGAGTTAAGTATTCCTTAACTACTTAAAGAACAATCCTATTACTTAGCTTATATTTTTATCTCAAGAATCTGACAAGCTTAAAGTAAGAGTTAACTTTAACCGGACAATGAAAAAGTGGGCCCAACTCAGTGAAAATTTCCTTAATTCGGTTCAAGAAAAATAAGTTTCCTTAGGCTATAAAATTCTTCTCAAAGCAAAGACCTCATTTTTATTTTATTTACAAATCAAAGACACTAATTATCCTAAACTTTTATCGATGTTTTCCCATTGTTTATAGTTCGTACCATTAACTACATGCCAGATGGTTTATAAAAGCCTTTAGATATCATATCAAAGACAACAAAATATCCCACGCTAATTTCCCAAATAAGCAAAGACCCAAAAGGCCATGTCTATTTTAGCTCAAATAACATAAGAACTCAAATTGCTACCTACAAATACTTTCCGACCCATAACTAGTGTATTTTTAAGCCCAAGAATAACCCATTAGTCACGCTCGAATTATATTTAATGAGAATGATGGTTAGCTTATTGATTTATTTTCGGATTTCTGCATTATAATTTCATGCGCCGTAATGGGACCTGCAATTGGCTGGAACGGAAAAACCCTTACCAGAATACACGGTAATTGGTATGGCTTCCATTTCGGTCGTCCTTCGCTAACAAACGCAATTATCCTCAATTTACAGTGCTCCTTCATCCCCAAGCTAAATGTGCTCATCAAAACAAAGTACGAGGACAATAATGGCAGCACAGAGAATGTAAAAATATAGCTCAAGGTCTTTAAAGTCCGAGACTAACATTGATTAATAACGCTTTTGATTAATAGTGTCTGGACTTGACAGAGGAGGAGCTGAAGACCCGTACCGTGGATCACTTGGACATAGCTTTCGATGACCTCAGCCCCAAGCATTACAAGGAGGAGGAAGATCCCAAGTTCTACAAATCCATAAAGACAAGTAAGGGTCTTGGATTTATCAAGGATATATTATATTATTGTAAACACCTAGGCTTTTATTTCAAAATAATAACGGCGAATGGCTTTTATTTTTATAACTTTTTCTTTTTCTCGATCCCAATCGTGTCGATCGCTCTTTTTGCCAAACCAAAAGTGACCGTATATTATTTTCTTAAAATTCTATCTTAGTTCTATGCGTTAGGACTATTACCGATAACATTATACCAACTGGTCACTAATGTGACGGTGTAATACAAAGTGAGGTGTTTACATTATATTATATTTATCTCCACAGATCGCGGTCCCCTCATCGAGGGCTGGCGGGAAACGGACAAGCCCATCATGTGTTCCTACAAAGTGGTCCACGCCACCTTCGAGGTCTGGGGCCTGCAGACCAAGGTGGAGGACTTCATCCAGCGCGGCATACGGGAAATCCTGCTGCTGGGACACCGGCAGGCCTTTGCCTGGCTGGACGAGTGGCATGGCATGACGCTGGAGGATGTGCGTGACTACGAACGCCAGAAGCAGGCCGAGACCAATGAGAAGATCCACAATGCCAGTGCCGGAACCAACGACGAGGCTGCGGCGGCAGGCGATGCCTCCGTAGGCGATGTTGACTAAAACCTAGTAGACGTAGTTAAGGCAACAGGATGCAGGCTGCAAAATGTACCTACAAGGCCTCGCGGCGAAAGCTTACAAAGTTTCATAGGAAATATCTTATTCTATATAGCGTATATATCAGTGACGATGCATTTTCAACCGGTCCAAAGAAGCTCAGAGCTCTCAGCTGCACACGAGCACCAAATATTCAAATATTCACTGTTACCAACCATAGAGAGCACGCAATTTTTAGTCAAACTTACTTTATATATACAGACGCTCTAGTGAACGGTTTGTGTTAACTATATACCCCTAATATACCCCTAGTTTAGCCCCAGAACTTGATGTAAATTCGGTGTACAAAATACAAAATACAGAGAATACATGATAGTGATGTACCTAAAAAGCGCCCGCTGTTAATTGCTTTTATTCTGCACCTGACGCCGGACATTAGGTGGCCCAAAATGGTGTGACCATTATTAATAGGTAATTTGTATGCCAATGAACCAGGTAATGGATGATTCACTGGCTGTATTTTGAGTGTACACTGATAAAAAAATGATCTGATTTTTAAGATTTTTGTTCATATAATTGTGACCACAAAAATCTACAAAGAAGAAGACAAATGTTTGAATCAAGTCGAAAAAATCTAAAAACATTACCCACATCCCCATATTAAGATTTCTTTTATTCCTTAAATAAAACAGTTCTGAATTGGTTTTAGAATTATTTGTTATTTTATCTGGAATTAAAATTAAATAATATTATTTTAAGTTTTCATTTGCAATAATTGCATTTTATTATTGCTACCAAAATTATCGCTTATTTACCATAAGCTAGTGTCTCACATCAGTGGGACTTCATATGGATTGAAAATTCCCATTTTAAGAATTTTCGGTATAATTTAAGCGTTCATTTTAAGATTGGGGAAGATCTTAAATTAAGTTTAATTTGTTCATGAAAATAACCAGATAAATCTTATTTTTGGAATTGTTGGTCTTATATTAAGATTTAATTTAAGAATGCATAAAATCTTAAAAGGAGATTTACATTTTTCTATCAGTGTAGATGCTACTCCCACTCGGCTCGACCCTGACACTGATCGTAAATCATCATCATCGGCCTTACACCCCACCGAAAACAACAGCTGCTCCCGGTCAGAACGAGCCCCCAAAAATCGGGCAGGCGGAGAGAGAGCAAGAGCTATTGATAAAAAAAAAGCTATAGCCTCTCACAGCTGATTTCACGCTGGAGATCTCACAAAAAATAATACCAAGATTCGCGCTCGCGTTCGCTTTCGCGCCGCATTTGAACTTCAAACGCGAGAAAAGTAGCACAGCGCGGCGAGATACGCGGATGCGTGGAGCGATTAGGCGGCGTGGCGCGCAAAAACAATTTCAGTTTTTTTCTGTTTTGATTATGTATTTAGCATAAAGAGCCAATGGCCAGGCCAAAACAATTCCAAGTCGAATATTTACCCCACCTGACAATGCCATAAGCTGAATGAAAAATCGGATAAACAGAGTTCTTCTCGGAAATAAATATTTAAAATATACAAGATCATGGCTAGGAACAGTGCTGTGAAATATGTTTGCCTATTTATCCTGCTCTTAATAAGGTAAAAACTAAAGTAAACTAAGTGTAATACAAGCTATGGTGTTATCAGTCGCAGCCTTTACAACTGTCTAGTTGTTTTATTAATAAACATAGTAAATCCTATGCCGAGTTAGGCCATATGTGGGCCATATAGTTAGTCTGTGGTAAACCTTTTATATGAACGGCAAAGTTACTTATCACCGCAGCAAAATCAAACCGAACTGATTGGGTTTTATGGTTATAATAAATGGTTTTAATAGGTCCAAGGTATATAGCTTGGCTTCTAGGTATTTTCCTGCAGTTTCCTCTATATTCTTGAGGATTATGCATAAAATGTGGTAATTAGGGGCCATAAAATACCAAGGTAGCTTCCTCAACATTCAAAACAGAGCCACCAAAAACCCCCCAGAGATTCCCCTTTATCGCTCAGCCCCCAAGCAGTAATAGAAGGGAATCAGTTAGGTATTCTCGGCCCCCAATTTAAAAATTCTTATCACACCAACCGGAGGCGGACGGGCTCTATAAAAAGGTTCTGTTTATCAGCTCTGCTCACGCTCTTAGATCTGGAGTAACGCTTGTCTCTATATATTCCCCCTGGCTTTGTCCATATTTCTTCTTGTCATCTCTACTCTAGATCTCATTTATTTTCCTTTGCCATTACGTATCATCCTACAATCTCAATGGGAATCGACAGCCGCTGTCGTGACGGATTCATAAGTAGATTTATTTAGATTTATTTCCCTCGCGGAATTGATAAACGGGTTTCAAGTGCTCGAGTGGAAAGGGGGTAAACAATAAGCCTAAATTGGCTTAAATTTAATTATTCTTAAGGCTTTTCTATCACCAAATGTCAAGTAGAAGACGAGTACTTGGAGGTATTTATTCCCTAGAATGTGGCAAGTGCTTTTTATTCAAACCTTTTTGATTGTTTTAATTAAAAGTCAACTAAAGTCAACTGAAAAATGTTTTGAGGCAAACTTTTCAATTAAAATTTGACATTACAGACACGCAAAGCTATAACTGCGACATTTTATGCTTGGAAATAAGCAAAACTTCAAGAAAATATAGAAAAACAAGTCTGAAATTCGTTATATTTTGTTTATCTTATACATTTTCTGTTGTTAATAAGTGATAATTGGCAGAAAGAGTGTCGATTCTGTCAGCTATGATTTTCAGTCTTCATACGACAGCCTTTAAACCTCAATACCAAACGAATTTAAATATTTGTCGTTGCCCACAAATTTTTACCACTTGAAAATCAAACAAAGCTGCTACCGAATTCCCAATTTTTTTTCGCCTGTATTTATTAAGTAAATATTTTCGCTGTTATTATAATGTTTCACTTTGTGTATTGTTGAGTTTAACGCCTGAAGAGTAAGAGAAATGCTACCAAAACTTGCTAATTGTTGGTTAGAGAACGCGTGGGGTTATATTAAGAGATGATGTATGTATTTTCGAGGCTTATTTTTGGAAGTGTTATTCCGAAATCATCGAAATCGTTTTGAAAACAAACTAGAAATAGCTGAAACTGACCTATCTCTTTTTCTGTATATAAAATAAGATAATTTGGTACAAGTTCTGTTAGCTTTTTCGGTGCTTTCTTAGTGCTCCGTCTGTCAACCTGAGATCTAGCACCTCGACATGTGCTAAGTGGGCATCATGTGATGTACTCTCCTCCGTGCGCTAATAGAACCGCCATATAGACGGAGTAAACAAGAGATTTCCATACTGCGCAGGCACACGGCTCGGAGTTTGGCTACCGTTCAGATTAGTCTATATATACAGACATATATGTTTACCCCAAGTTGGCTAAAAGCAGTTTGCAGTGCCTAAAACCAAACCAAAGACCAGTAGCTATTTTTAAACGAGACTTGCGAAAAATAGATCAGACTTTCTGGAAGTTCTCAAAAGAGTTATCTGCGAGAAAAAAATATCCGGGATCTCTGTGATAGGTACAGAAAAAAAGAGCAAATTAAATAGTATCTGTCAGTTTTTTTTAGTATACCATCCGTATCTCTGTTTTTCCACAAGCAATTAAGTCTTACCGAGCGTCTGCTTATCAAGTTGGCCCTAAACGACAGACGCACTGCGTCGGAATTATCACCAGCAATTTGAGGGCTGTTTTGGGCTCCAAAAATAGCTGCCTTTTATTGACTTACCATTTATCTGTTACTTAGACTGAGCCAAGCCGCCGACGAGAATGATGGCACCACCACCACCACCAACAGCATCTTTACCACCAAGATCACTCCGTGGCCGGATTACACGCATGGCTGCTATGACTGGACGTCTGCTCCGGAGGCGGCGGACGGAAACTGCGCGAGATTGACCCGGAATGGAACCCTAAAGTGCTACGGCGGGATGAATAACCTGGCTGCTCTGACGTGAGTACTCTTGGGGAAATATTTGGCCACCTGATGTATATGTAAACACCCAAATTTAAGCAAGAAATCGTAAAAGATTATTTACTTAGGTGTATTTCATTAAATATAATATTTTTTGAGGCGTAGATTTTGAAAATTCAAGGTTCCTACTAAACTTCTCCTCTGAGAAAATGCGTTCTAATAAGTAAACTGCTTAAATATCATTTCCAATTTTGTTTAAACTGCATTCTAATTTTAATAATATTAATAAATGATTTTGAGTTTAAAATGGATTTAAAATCAATTAATAAGGTGCCAAAAAGTATGCTATAAAATACATTACGTGTCCAAATTTATTTCTTGTTTCAAGGCTTAACATTTTATAGCATACTTTTCAACGCCAATTTAAAATATCTCTAATTCCCAGAGAATAATTACTTCTGCCCAAAAGTGTGCTTAAAAAAATATAAGGTCTCCAAATTTTTTTATTTTAAGTTATAATATAGTATACTTTTCGACGCATTTTAAATTTATTCCTTATTCCCAGCGAATTTGTGGGAACTTCTGTTATTTTTACCTTAGAATTTATTTATTTTAAAATAAGAAACAAAAAAAAACTGAAATTTATAATCACCTTTCTCTGTATCCTTCCAGCAAACCCAGCCGCCAACAGCCCGCGCTGGAAATGCTCCTCTGCGGCTGGCCACACGATGGGTTCAATCCCCTCAAGGAGCTCCAGAAGCTGCCCCGTCTCCGCTCCCTGACCATCGAGTACAGCGGCTTCACCGAGTTCAAGTTCGATTTCCCAGAAATGCACGACCTGCAGACCATCAACATTTCCTGGACGAATCTCTCGTACATCTCCTCACGCACCTTCAAGCGAGTGCATCCCCTGAAGGTCCTGGACCTGCGCTGGAACCAGCTCATCCAGCTGGATGGACCCCTGCTGCTGCCCCGCAGCTTCGAGCAGCTGTACTTGGCGGGGAATCCCTGGAACTGCACCAGGAACTTCAAGTGGATGCTCCTCCAGCCGGAGAAGGGGCGACTGGTAGTGGACAGAGATGAGCTCATATGCACGGATAGGAAGTACAAGGAGCGACAGATGCTGCTGGTCATGCACTATAAGTTGGTGGGTTTTCAAGGGGATTACAAATAATGTTTGATTTTTAATAAGGTATGATTATAGGAGCTGAAGCTGCAATGCCAGTCTCATGAGGATTTGAGGAACTGCACTTGCCTGATGCATCACATCTTGCCCAAGACCCACATTCCCTTATACACGGTCAACTGCTCCCACCTGCAGTTCCAACGCCTGCCGGCCTTTTTGCCAGAGAATACCACTACCCTGGCTATTAATGATAATATGGTAAGGGAAAGGCTTTAAAAATCCTCTTTATCTCTTTTTTAATTAATTATAACATTTCCCCTCCCCAGATCAGCGACATCAATCCTCTGCGTGACAATCCCCACTACCGCCACGTGGTGGACATCCAGCTGGAGAATAATCGAGTGTCCAATGTGGACGATCTCGAGGACACCTACTGGCTGCAAAACTTCCGCCTGCTCAACTTGAAAGGCAACAATCTCCGCAAGCTCCACGTCTACGCTTTGGACAATGCCCTGAATGACAATGAGAATGCCAATCTGTTGCTGCTGAGTCGAAATCCCTGGCATTGCACCTGCAAGTTTGGCAGCCGCCTCCGCGAACTCCTCACCAAATACAAGGACATTGTAAGGGATGCCGCGAATGTGTCCTGCACCTACATGCAGGAGGACGAGCAGCGGCTGGCCAAGGTCCTCACCCTCAGCCGGCAGGATATGTGCAATGTGAGCGTGGATAGTGGCACGTTGATCCATCCCATTGACTGGCTGAACGCAGTGCTGGCGAGCCTTATCCTGCTGATCCTGGGCAAGCTGGCCTTCGACTACTATCACTACAAGTATTACGGACGAGTTCCTTGGATCGTGATGAAGATGCCGTAGCCTTAGATTCCTTGGATCGTGATGAAGATCCCTTAGCATTAGCCTAAGAGTTGGAACCTCCGAAAGTATTTCTCAAACACAGACACAGACGCGACGCGACGTTGTTGTCGGTTTATTTTTCGAAAATCTACAAAACAATACCGATCCTTGTATCATATATATGAATATTTATGTGTATATATATAAATAATGTCCTTTAGGTATTTCTATTTATGTAGTATGTATATTTAGGCTAAGTCAACGCAAAAACTCTCAAAATAGTTGTTTGTCTTCTATATCCTGTAGGTAGCTGCTAAAACGTTTATATTTAGTTTAAAATCATGCCTCCCCTCAAGTTCCTTTGCATTTAAGTTGGCACAAAGCGCTTAGTAATACAATAATAATAATATAATTGGACAGAACGGAATGTGTTCCTAGGCTTTAAGTTAATTATTCCACCTAAACGAATCTAGTTCTTGTATCTTATTTACAATTAAAAGCTCGACCTCAACCTAGTTTCTTTGGCAAGCAAAAAGCATAAATAATAGTTATAAATAAGCTTATAAATTAAACAACAAACAGTGCAGTGCTGGACATTGTAAA
Organism: Drosophila lacteicornis; assembly: GCA_008044355.1. Lineage (NCBI taxonomy): Eukaryota > Metazoa > Arthropoda > Insecta > Diptera > Drosophilidae > Drosophila > Drosophila lacteicornis. The sequence continues at coordinate 119,907 of VNKF01004772.1, forward strand.
CGAAGCATAAAAACATCTTTCTTTGTACTTTACATCGATCAAGTGAAGGGTTAAAACTAAGAAAAATATAAATCCAGGGGAGGGCGTTCGGAAAAGTTCAACAACGGCTGCTTTTTTCTGTGTAAATTTCGTATAAAATTCTAAAATTCATCAAAGTAAGAGTATAAATTCTTTAAAATCGAGTTACCTTTGGTCTGTGTATGATATGGGGGATACATTTTCCGAACACACGCCTCGCCTGGGGGCTAGAGATCGCAACGTAAACAACAATAGCAGCGGATGGCATTAAGTTGGCCTTTTTATGGGCTCCCTGGAGGGACGCCTCATTAACGTATTTTGGTTTTTGTTTTTTTGTTTTTTGGCTAAGCATGCGAGTATTCAATATGTTTATAATCGTAGACGACGACGCTCTAAAACAGCATGTAGGAATGATCGCGCTCCAGATGCAACTTGGCGCGCATCTGTATGTTCCCCACGGGATCCGAGGGCGGCGGTATGCCGTGGATCTGGTGGGTGGGCTCCTTGTAGAAGAACTCGGTCCGGCCGCTCTTGTGGCCATAGTAAACGGAATCGTGGGATCTGTAAGGGGAGAGCAGTGTAATAATAGTGAGAACACTGCTTTGAGTTTAAGTGTGAACACTGTATAATTCTGAGATAAGGCAAACTATCTAAGGAGTATATGGTCACTCTGAAATTTTTTGCTTCCGGTTAAGACTATTGAACATTAAAGACATAATCTAAAAAGCTCCCAAAATAATCTTTATTAATAAGCCTAATCAGGCTTATTACAACCAGTCAGCATTATAACTTGAAGGTTATTTTAGCAGAGCTTGTAACAACTTCGAGAGTAATAGCCCCATTCTACTGTAACTTATTTTCTAATATGTATGTATATAATATGAATGTAGGTGATTCTACCCCATCTACATCTTTGAGCGACATGTTTAGGGAAGGAACTTACGAAATATCGCTTAAGTCGATAATTTTCGTTTTTTTTTTTTCAGTATGTACAGAAGCCTTTGGGGCGAATGGTAATAGGATTATGAAATACCATCCTCGAGAATGTAGCAGCATGTTGCAGTGGAACAGGGAATGGACAATTCTCGAGAATGGAGCAGAATGTTACAGTGGAAAAGGGCTATAAAAGAATATAGCAGAATTTTGCAGTGGAACAAGGCTATAAAAAAATGTAGCAGAGTTTTGCAGTGGAACAAGGCTATAAAAGAATGGACCATCCTCGGGAATGTAGCAGAATGTAGCAGTGGAACAGGGCTATAACTATAAAGTCAGTTCCAACTCACCTCAATATCAAATCCGTGAGATGATGGTGACCACTGGAATGTATGGAGTGCATGCTCTCCAGGATATTCAGCTCCAGGGGATTCCAGGGACCATTACGCTGCAACACATCCCACTTGGCATCCACGCACATGAAGCTATAGTCGCTGCCATCCCGCTTGTCGCCCTCCACATTCACATTCAGAGTCTGATTCAACTGAGATTCCATGTGCGGAAACTTGGCCACGCAAATGTCAAACTAAATCCGAGGAATACCACAAATTACTCTAAGAAAAAAATAAGGCAACCAAGAACTCACCATCTGCTGGACCACCTTCTGCTGGTGACAGGTGCCCTCCTCCATGAGCAGCAGCAGGGTCATGTTCTGCTGCCCGCATATGTACAGCTCCGTGCGCTGTAGGCCATCGGCTTGCCCAGAAGCGGGCGGCAGAGCAGGAGCAGCGGACATAACGGCCAAGGCATCCACCGCATCCTCGCACTTGAGGGAGCTGCGACGTGGAAAGACCTTGCTGGTGGTCAGCGGAGTTTGTATCTCAATGGGTGTGGACTCACTGAGAGCCAGCACTGAGAGCTTGGCCATTAGAGGAGTTAAAGGCACTCCTCCAGCCACACTGCGACCGGAGGCACGCTCTCCGAAGGTGGCCTCGCCCGCTGACTTCAGAGGCAGCGTCATGGAGCGCTTGTCCAGCGGGGTCTTAGCTCCTGCTGCTGCCGAGTTGTTGAGAATCCTATCTGCAGATGCCGCCTGTTCCGCCTCTGCTGCCTGTTGCCGCATATGTTCGTCCAGCTTCTGGATCTCCGCGTTAAACTCCTTGAACTCGGCCACCAGAGCCGCTAGGTCCTCATCCTGATGCGCCTGCTCGCTGGCCGCGCCCCACAGCCGGCGGTACTGATCGAGAAACTGCTGGAACAGGCTGCGCGAGATCTGCTGGCCATTAGTGTTAAAAACCGGATAGGTGGGATCGCTGATGGTGCGCGAGGTGATCTTCTCGTCGTTCTCTATGAAGTCCGGCGACCCCGAGGAGGAGTCATCACTCCCGTTCCTATTAACATCCGTCTTGAAGCCCGTGATGCTGTTGAGCTTCTTGGAAATGGCACGCAGAGCATCCTGCAGATCCGCCGACGACTTGCGGCGAGTCATCTGCTTGCTGGGATTCCCAATGAAGTTGTGAAAGAACTTCTCCACGTCCAGCTTCAGGGAGTTCCGTCGCGACTGCCCCTTGCCATTGGTGTTGTTGCCCTCCGGGTCGTCGGGATTGGCGCAAATGGACATGACACTGCCCACGGGCAGGACCTTGTTCTCGGTCATCGGCGTGTTGCACACGCTGGTGCGTCCAATGAACTCCGGATACGAGTCGGTCTCGTCAAAATTAATGGATGCTATACCGGACTCGGGCAGCTCCTTGCTGTGCATGCTCTTCAGGCGAAGCGGCAGGTGCGTGGGCCGCATGGCCTTGGGTCTGGCTGGTGGCATCTCCTGCTTCTGCTGCTCCTGCTCCTGTTCCTGCTCTGTCGCCTGCCCTTCCTCGGGTATGTGGGTGAAGATCAAGGACTTATCCCGCTTGATCTTCCGCTTGACATACTGAAAGGGCATGCCGCTGTGTGGCAGCTGGGCCGTGCACAGCAGGTGCAGGTTCTGGGCGCGCTGTGCCTCTCCTACCAACTCGCGGTACTGCTTCTGCTCCAGGTACACCACCAGCATCTGGACGCCGTTGGGGATGTGGAACTCGTGCTGCTGCTGGCTGGCCACCTGCTCGGCCGCGGGACGAATGTGGCGGGGATCGGAGAGGACCAGTTGCTTGGTCACCGTGTCGCTTAGCTGCGAGGCCACCACTCTGAGTTTAGGAGGGAGTTATTACCAATTTCAAGATCTTTCTTAGGGTTCTACTAACTTGTTGTGATAGAGAATGGCTCCGCCTAGTATCCCTTTAGTTTGCTGGCAGCTTTGGAGCGTCTGAATGGCCTGCAGGAAGATGTGGCTGGCGGTCTGTCCAAGGAAATATTTAATAATATTGATCTCCTGCCTTGAGTATCCTATCTTACCTTCGGCATTCGCAGCCTGGGCACATTCTGGAAGGTGGTTCCATTCCTTTGCAGCATCGGCAGATATGTCTCAAAGATGTGGTAGAGCTTCTCGCTGAGATTCCGGCTATTCAAGGCGGGTGGCAGGGCATATTGATCGTACAGGGTCTGCAGGTCACGGTGGAAGAACTTGAGCAGGGAACTCAGCAGCTCGGCGCGATGTTCGAGGAGTTCATCGCCTATGTTACGATCAGTGCCAACCGCCTTTTAAAATATTTTAAATAGAGTTTATAATAATTTAAGAGCTTAGTAATAATTACCATGGTAAAACGTCCAAACTCCTTGAGCACAAACTTGCCATTCTGCAGGGCCAGGATGCGCGGCTTAAAGAAGCAATCCTTGAGGAAGTACGAGGTGCCCATTAGCTGGCCGCACAGGGCCACCTTCTGGGTGTCGGACACCCAGCTGGGATGGAAGTACAGCACAGCGGCTATGGGATCATCCGCCTCATCCTGCAGACACTCGGTGTCGTAGACGAACACGATCATGGTCTCCCTGAAAAGAGGTGAAGGTGGGGAAGGAAATTAAAGGAGGTTTAAGGGGGAAACTCCAAAAAAACCTAGTAACTTTCAAGCTTAAAATCTATCTAAATCTTTATAACATTCACATATTTAAACACATATTCAAGGCTTCACTGTAACCACCTTTCACTCAAGAGTACAGCCTTCTGTTGCTTCTGCCTCAGCTGCTGCCATCGCTTGTGACTCGACTTCCGCCAGTCCCTAAACATTATTCACTAAAATACTAGAGATTCCCGGTATCAAAAAGAGCTTCCCAGTCTAGAGCTGCATCGCTGCGGCCGCTTATCACATCCGACGACTGATTCTGATAAGTCAACAAGCCAATACCGCCACACAATGCCAACTGTCTGAGGTCTGATGTGGCCCAGCTGCCTGCGAAGTATATAGCAGGCAGTACCTAAAATATGTGATATGGGAGAGCTGTGAGCGGTGAGCGTTGAGCGACGTGATCAGAATACCGCTCACGCCAAGAGGTGAGCGCAAGCAGGTGAGTTTAGCTAGAAAGCGACGCTGCTGCGGTTGAGCGGGCTTACGGGTGGTATACGTAATATAAGCATTAAACTGGCGACCACTCAAGGTCAATACCGTATTGATTACAGGTTTAGAGCATAGCTAAGCTGGATTTTATTATTTTGTATCTTGAATTAAGACCTATTTGGTTGCCACAATAACCCTTACTTAATTTGTTATTATCAAGTATTTATTAAGTCTTCGAAATACAAGATTTCCAGTTTTCTTTTTAAAAGAAAACCGGAATATCTTCATCCAGCGATAAAACAATTTTCTGGTTTCCTATATTCCATCAAGGCAGGGTTTATGGTTTTTAAGCAAATTCTTTCACTAATCCAACACCTTAGCACAAGTTTTTCAGTTTTTAAGTTCCCATTTTCTATAAGAAACCCCGGATTATCTTCATCCAGCGAGAGTTTTCAATACAATGGGACTGGACAAGACAACAAAATAATCATCCTTCTTCGCCAGGCTGTACTTGGCCCTGAAGCCATTGGCATCCGCCTCGTAGTCCACCTGAAGGACCAGAACCTTGGACTTGGGGCGATCGAAGTAGGGCTGCTTGTAGAAGCCCTTCACATGCAGGTTACCCGGTGCGATTTCCCTCACCGTTTCCACGCGGAAAGCCAAGCTGGGCAGTATGATCCTTGAAGAAGTGAAAGGAAGTCACTGTCTGTCCAACTAAAGTTGTATTTTGGATTTACCGGACTCCATTGCGATCCTCCCAGGAATGTACAGTGACGCCCTTGGTTTGAATGTGCGGCACTAGAGATAACAACTAATTGGGAACTGAAGTTGCCGCCTTATTTAAACTTAAAAAGGCAATTAGGAATAACTATAACCGGAACTAAATTAGGAACTGCTTGAAAATATATATATCGGATAGAAAAAACCGTGCTAAATAACTTGGGAGCAAACATCTTGGTGCGATGCAAGTTGCTTTGAGACTGGAAATAGATCTTGCTAAGATTCGTTTGCCAAAAAGTCGAAAAGACTTATTATAAAAACAAATAAAACAATTTTCTGTTTTCTTGTATTCCATAAAAGCAAATTCCTTCACTAATTCAACATTTTAGCATTTAGAAAATGCAAGTTAAAGCTAAAAAACATTTTACTTTATTCTTTAGATACTTTAAACATAAATTAAACCAAATACTTGCATAACTAGAGAACTTTTCTAATTTTCTTTTAACTCTTAACCCACTGCCGACTTCAAGGCATTCGCAGGAAGGTGTAGAACCTGGTTTTGTTGTTCCTTAAAGCTATACTTGGCCACATAGCCATTGGCTCCCGCCTCATAGGTGACCAGCAGGAACTTGTTGCCCGGAAAGGGCTGTCCAAAGGAACCCCTGACCTGAAGCTCTCCCGGAGCAATCTCCTCAACGGTCTCCTCTCGTCCCGTTCCATCTACATCGATCCTAGAAGATTTTTATTGGTCGGTTTGTCTGTGTTCACTGATTAATCTGATTTTGATTTTATTTACCTGAGGTAATATTTATTATCAGAAGGTACTAGGATAACACCATTATCATTGAGGTTTGGCAAATGGATGCCGGAAAGAGGGGTTGTGCCTGCCGAGGTATCCCGATTTAGAAGAACAATCAAAAGCACCTGAGGCCTTAAAGTGCTTTAAAGATTTTCAAGAAGTCTCTCGACAACTCACAATGCTAAATAACTTGGCAGACATGACGATGATGATCTTACGGTGGCTGCTGAGCGACTGACAAATTCCCAAGCAAGACGGAATTAAAGCTAAATACTCATCGATACAAGTTTCTAAACTGGAAGCGTTAAAAAGTATAAATAAACAAACCAAATTGCAGGTTTGCTGACCAGGTTTAATAGAAAATCTATCTGGATATAATCTATAACCTTGACCAAATATTTTAAAAGGTTTTTGGGGATTATCCAGTTGGGTTTGCAAGCTCGAAAATTGTATTTAGTTTAAGCAAGCATAGTGTTTATGCTAATCTTTTTATATTTTATATTTCTATTCTGTTCTTTCAAATATTAATTTGTTTTTGTTATTTGTTGCAGGTCATAAAGGTGGAATCTATTGTCTATAGTAAAATCACGCCTTATAATACTAGGAAAACTAGTTTCAAGCTAAAAGAATAAACAAATGAATAAATCAATTTGGAGGTAGGTTAAGAAGTTGTATAATTTCTCTATATTTCATTCAGAAAATTATCTGCAACTATTTAGAGTGAGTTTTACCTTAAAAAAACCTTTTTTTTATATTATATTTCATTTGATTTTCTACAATTTCATTAAAGATATATTTACTAAGCATAATTTATTAAGTAATCTCATGAATTTATGAGTCAGAACTCATCCAGCGGACGATTTCAGGGCATTGGGACTCAGGAACTGGGGAACTTGGGGCGGTGGAGTTGGCGGTCCCTTGCCATAGCTGTACTTGGCCACATAACCATTGGGACCCGCCTCGTAGGTGACCACCAAATGGGCGCCATGATCCTCGTAAGGTTGATTGATCACCCCAAAGATCTGCAGGTTACCAGCTTCGTTCACTTTCACGTTCTCCTCGCGAATGGCACCATCCGGATGATCAATTCTGTGGCGGAAATATAAAGCTTGATATAAAATCTAAACACATCCAAGATTGACCCGAACTACCTGAGAAAGTAATCCCGGTTGAGGGGCTCCAGCTGGAAGCCATTGGTGCGGATTTGTGGCACCAGAGTGGGCGAGCTCTGTGGCGCTGCCTGGGCCAAGTTAACACAGAGAATAGCGCATAGCTAAGAATATACAATAATTGGCCATAATTTATGCACTTTCTTTGCGAAACTCGAGAACTCACCGCCGGACACAGAAGCGAACGAGGAGAACGAGACATGATGACCTGTCTATGGTTGAACGAAAACTATCTAAACCTTGCGACTGATGCCGCATCGTCGAGGCCCAAGACGAAGGCTGGCTTAATTAAGTGGCAAACAAGTTTTGATTCGAGCGAGAGATGGAGATACCAAAAAATCACACTTGAGTCTGTCCACCTACTAACTCAGCGAGCTTTTTACATTATGACTGCACAAATTCCCAAGCATTATCGAGCAGGGATCGATCGAGTAGGGAAGACAATTAAATTGACAGATCTCGCGAAAACCAGTTGCTAGCCTTCGAAGCGACAATTAACTTGGTTCAAATTAATTTACATCATGATGCTTGCTGCATTATGTCGCAAAAACAGCTTGTCATGATGGGTTTTGCTATTAAAATAAACATCTGTGGGGAGTTCCCAAGTTTATTTTATTCACGGATGCTACGTGAGATAATTGAGATTTGAAAAATCTATACAAGAGAGTAGACTCAAAGGCTCTTGACCTTAGATTGCGGAATAGATGTTTTCTGAGTAAATTAAACTATGAATTTTTGTGAATATTGCAATTAAATGGAGTCTTTGAGAGTTTTTAGGAAAAATACCGCCCGCTGAGAAGTACAAAAACAAAACGTACACATCGTCGGAAATATGTAAATACAACGCGCTCAGGATTTAGGTATTGTTTTATTAGCTTACAGGTTTTTTTTTTAATCAAATAATGAATTACTGTTAATTTCCCTTATATCTTAAAATATTTTCTAAAAAGTTCTAAATACAAAAACAACTCATTTTAAAAATATCTAAAAACTTAAACAACCAAACCAAACTTACAACCAAATTTGTTTAACTCCCATTTTTAATTTGTCTTAAAACCTTTTTTATTTATAATTAGCGTCTTAATTATGCCTAATAACTTAATGTAAATTAAGTAAAACAATTAAATAATTACTAAATATGCCAAATTAAGCATTTGTAGTGAAACTTCTAAAAATGGAGGGTTTATCATTAGTTAAAAAATATCATTACCTCTAAATTAACTTCAAATAAAGCTCAAATTATCTTCATCAACCGGTCCTATTTACCGGTTGAACTCTTGACATTTAATCAATTTCACCGCTCTTATCGCAATCGATACTTTCCTCGCCTACTTCTTCTTCCTACGCTGATTGTGTATGTGAATGCGAATCTGTTGGGTGGGCGAAGGGGGTGGGAGTGGGCGGAGGCTGCAGCTCAAAACAAACACAAAAATACCCTCACATACACAGCGCGCCGCCCACACAAATACACCCACAAGCGGAACGCCGAAGAAAAAGTCTTTGCACTGCTATCAATCCTTATCACTGCTGCACTTACTTTGTGGCCATGGTGTATTGCACTGTGAGCTCTCCGAATCCACAATTTATTGCACTTTACTCGCACTGCACTCCATTCATTTTAGTTTCTATATTCCGGCGTTGTTGCACAGTGGGCTTGGCCAAATACAGAACACTCAACTCGCAGATCGAAATTGCAATGTTACCAGATGAAAACGTTGCTTCCGCCTAAAAATCACCGAAATCGATATGTCCTAAAAAATCCATCAAAAATAGCTAAAAACTGTTTAGCTATTTTTGGCTATTTTCTGGCTTTTTTCTATCCATAAAACCGTCAAAAATAGCTGGAAATCATGGTGAAAATGGCTTGAAAAAAGCCAGAAAATAGCTAAAAATAGCTAAACAGTTTTTAGCTATTTTTAGCTATTTTTAGCAGTGTGACCAGCTGTCGTGAAAGGCAAAATCCGTCATGACCATTTGTGGTCTTATTTATCGATGATAATGGTCACACCAATGTTTTCGATATACACACATCGACGGCCATTTTTCGTGTTTTTCCGTGTTTTTCGCTCTTAGTTTGATCGTTTATTTAAGTGTTTTAATAAGTTTTGGTGAGTTGAAAAGTTGGTCTAGGACCAACTGGTAAAGTGAAATGTTAAGAAACAGCGATTATCCAGCGTAAAAGCGGATGAAACTGTGATTTAAAAGTTATCCCCCGCACAGCGTCTCTTGCGTCCAGGCAACAACAACACACCCAAAGAGAGACGCATAGGAACATATAAAAAAGCAACAAACAGGTTTTCATTGTGTACAGACGTGTGTTAGTCCCCTCTCGCTCGCTCCTTAATTTATGCGCATGCAGTGGCAGCGGCAACAACAGCACAGGCGTACATATCTATATAAACAAACCAAGCCAGCATAAGAAACAAGTAATACAAGAAAATAAATCGTCGACGTGTGTGTGTGTGTGAATGCTGTAAACAGCAGCCAAAGTGGTAAAGTGGTAAAGCCAAGCAAGCGAGTCGAAAGAGACGACGGATAATAAGAAGCATAAGGCAAAGACTGTTGGCCAGCTTAGAAGTGACGCGTAGCAGCTAGCTACAGGTGAATATCGGACTTGTTTTTCATGCGAGACTGGAGGCGAGTCGAGGCGGTGGTTAGTTTAGACTTTGGAGCAACAGTAAAACGGGTTCGATGCCCAAAAGAAAACAGAATCCAATAAATTATCAGCCTAATCAATTTACCACTGAGCTGTAACGGTAAAGCCAAAGTGGAGTTGCATTTAAATACCAGTCTTCCCCCAAAGCCAAAGCCTCTTCCAAGTGCGTTTTTCCCCAACTCAAGTGTGGAAAAAGTGGAACGCGTCCCACTTAACCCCTGCCCGAAATTGGTGTCTGTGCTTCGATTAACACTAAGTAGTGTGTATAGCCACCGAAATGGAGTTACTCCCACATTTTTGTGTGTTTGTGTGTTTTGTGAATGAAAAACCTAACCGAAAAACGAAAAACTTGTCGCGCCATATTAACACATACAGTTTTCACAGTTCAGAAGACACGACGCGAAACGAAACAGTTGAATCATCTATTTGCTACGCTTTAAACTGAAAAACTATAGTAAACTGGTTGCTCTACATGAATCACCACCAAAGACATCGGAAGTCCGGTGATTATTCTGTATTTGTATTGTTTTTTTTTCGATAAGTGGAAAATAATAAGAACAGAGCAATGAACCAAGCTCTGCTTCTGTCGTCGCTGGAGATAAGCGAAAGGAAAACAAAGCCAGAACCCAGCCAGAATTGATTATAAATTCATAAACAAAATATGCATATTGCCATTACATCAGTACGGAGTCCGAGTCCAAGCTCCCTCCATTCAATCAACGGCAGCCAGTGGGGCTCCAAAAGGCAACATCAACTTAAACATTGGCGTATCCACTCCACGCCACTCGAATCCACCTGTTGCCACTCGTTTCGACTTAATGAAAACGCCCACGGACCCCAAAACGGGTTATACAGTGGCACATGGCTAAGAGTTATTGTTCCTTAATGGTTAAATATTTAGTATTTATTTATTAACTCTTAAGACATTATAAATTTCAAGTTTAACGTTGTAAAAGATCAATATTTAATTACAAAATGCATTAAAAGTAATTTTCAGTCATAAAATCTTTAAATCATTCTAGCATTTTCAAGTTTCTCCCCATTTAACCTCAGTTAAAAGTTGTTAAAGTTCAATATTTAATATTAATGTACTCTTGAAATTTTTTCTTATTAAAAAAACTCATAAAAACATTGTAAAGTTCAATGTTTCTCCCCTTTCGAGCATGCAATTTCACTGAAAACATGTTTAAAGTTGTAATTTCACATGCTACCTGTCTGGGAAAATTTCCCAAGCCAAGTAAGAGCTGTAATAAAGAAAGCTTTACAGAATATGAGACTTCATTAAAATAATAAACGTGGGCTTTGCACTCAGACTCGCAGTAAATGGGCAAAATGCACGAATTTAATAACAAGAGCAGAGCCTATTAAGGACCCTAAGTAACTAGTTACTAATTTAGATTGCAGCTAAAGTCGGTAGTTAGAGTTACCTGCGTGGGTCTCCACTGTACTACGTAGGGCGTCCTGCTGTGGGCGTATGATTGCAAGCGGTGTATATCTAATAACTACACGCTAAAATCAATTTCGGATTGATCACGTATTCTGTAAGAGAGACGACTACCAGTTTTTAGTCGTTTCTTTTCGTTTTTTCTTCTCTTTCACCTAACCGAAAAGAAAAACGTATCTCGATTTAACACGTTCTTGGCGGGCTTCCCACACGCAGGCCCAAAAATAAATAACAAAAGATGGCAGGGAGTAGAAGTGTCAAACGTGACATACTTTTCACCCTTATCGCGATGTGTGAGGCTGTTATCTCTAAGCTCTCCAGACTTTCCCGCTTATCAGTCAAGAGAGGAGATGGGTGGTGTAACCTATAGCGGTTAGAGACTCCCAAAAAATAGTGGCACACACTCGGTAACTTGATCTCATTAACGCAACGACGCCAGACGGTCAGCTAGCAATACAATTATTATATATCTGTATTTTTATGGGGCTGCCAGAAGCGGAACGGACTTCCTGGCATTGAACCCGAGAGTGTGTGTGGCTTGTGAAATATGAGAACACCACACACGACCACTAAAAAATGAAAACTTACGAAAAAAACCGCCTTTAATTTCGCCACCACGAAATGCGAATGCCCTTGCCTTTATCGTTAAGCATTGCAACAGAGTCTGTATTAAATATAGCTATATAACTAAAAATATTCTATCATTACTTGGGTACTTTTCATTATAAAAATATTTTAAAGAGTATATCTGTATTACCCTTACTTTCAAGCACTTCACCTTTAATTACTTTCAAGCCAAGCCAATTCCGACTTAGAACTAGGGCGCCTTCACAAAAAACTAAAGGTGTTAATTACCTTTTTCCCATTTTTTGAATGACTGACTATTTTTCGGCGAGGGTTTTTTTTTGGCTGGCCTTTTAACACCTCAAAGTAGTTACTCTTGTACCCAATTTAGCGGTCAGTACCATTCGCCGATTTCTCCGCTTTAGTAAGCCGCAAAACCGAATGATAAATTGTGCCGCTCAAGAGGGTATTCAAATGTAATTTATAATATTTATTATGCACTTTTATGGCATTTCTCATACGTGTTCTTGAGGCTAGCCATCCATCCATCCAACCCCTATAATTTGAGGGCATTAATGCGACCAGCCAAGAGCCAAGAGATGGGCCGCAGGTCACTTGACCTGTGACTCGAAACTCTGACAGCGGCGGTGGCTGAGCCGTGAAAAAACCTTCGCTTAGGAAAACGTACTAGTTCGAGTCAAGACGTAAGCGTAAACGTAAGACGATACCCACCATCACGAATCCCCGGCTTGGCCGACTTCCCCGACTTCATTGAGCGAAACAACAAGTAGTTGTCGTTGCCGTTGCCGTTGCCACCGACCTTCAATTGGCCAATAAAGCAATTTATCGGAGATCCCATCCGATCACTAGGTAAAAGTTGTCCATGTGTAACCCACCGACTTTTTGGGTGCGTGAGAAACTCTACAAAGTCTTGAGAAAAAAACCAAGCCGAACTGAAAACTGAAAACCTGAAAACCCGCATGGAAATTACGTGTGTGTGTGAATGAGGAAAATACACACCTATGGGTCCTATGTCCGGTGTTCGCCGCGGGGAAATTAAAAGTCAGAGGGAGACGGACGCGGCACGTCCTGAAAATCGAGAGTAGCGGTAAAGGTAAATGGGAATCAGAGGGAAATTGGCGGAAAATACCGCACGTGATTCCCAACAAAGGCAGGAAAACCAGGCAGGCTGGCCGGGCCCATGAGTCATGCTCGAAACAACACGACATGTCAGAGCCAGGACGAGGACCAGGAATAGTGAATTGGATACAGTCAGGCCTGGGCTTCGGTCACCTCTCTATCTATCGGCAAAATCAACATCTGGATCTTGAGATGTGAGGTATAGGAGTACCCTTAAGGTGTATCTTTTATGGCTCTTTTCTAGTCAGCCTTATCATTATCACCTCTTTGTGAAAGTTACATAAAAAAGGTGTCGTTGTAGAGATAGGATGAGATAGTAAACAATGGGTTTTATCTTTAGTATTATTCTGAATTTTGTATAGAGTTTTATATGAAGTTTAGTTCTTCAATTGGTTGCTTAAGCATCACACTCTGAGTATTACATAAATTATTAAATATTTCTATGATATTTCAGCTCTTAACTGAACCTTATAGCTTAAATCCTTTGCCGGGAATAATATGTTCATATTAAGAGTTAGCTAAAAAAGAATCTTATATATAAAATCCCGCCTATATTTTCCAGTAAAACCTTGTTTATCTCACTAAAAAACCATTAAAAGAAAATGTTTGCACTATAGCCAAAAAATAGCTCAATACCTCAATGCATCTTAGATCTGTCTAAATAAAAAGCATGTATATATGGGCAATAAAAATGGTTAAATTAAATGTTAGGTTCCTGTTTAAACTAAAAATAGGTTCTATGATTTTTTTAGACACCCCAATAATAATAATAACAATAATTAAGTGTGCGTGAAGATTCGATGATAAAGACCTTTCCCCTCGATTTAAGTGCTCCTGTTCCCAGATGTATTTCTACCTAGGGAGGTTTTCCTGTGTAGCAGCAGAGAGAGAGAAACAGGGAGAGAGAATCAAGGGATAATGACCAGAGCACAGAGCTATTGTTCAGCGCTTCTCAAAACACTCGTCGGCGGTCGGTCGGGGGTTTGTCAAGCAAGCAGTGACTCTCAAATCGTGGGCGGTTGCTTTGCGCTGTTTGCTATTCGCATTTCGAGCTCATTTCGGTTGTGTTTTGTGTTTAGTGCTCATCGAGTCTAGCCCACGTTCGGTTCGCGGTCCGCTGGCCAAATTCAACAAAATACAAAACGTAAACACGGCTAAGCCGGAAAGAAACTGGACGGACGGAAAGAAAGTGTGCAGAATTCACAAGTAGCCGCCACAAAACTCGGTTATATAAGTGGAATTTAATTATCTCATTCGGTAATAAAGGCAGATGCACGGACACACAGGGGAAACCCGAAGATATAATAAACAAATGTATGATACGCTTCAAATAAAACATGATTTAAGTGCGCAAATTAGTGCCTCAAATAAATATAGCTTTATTTATACTTGATTACTGTGCTACGAACGTGTGATAAACGCTTTTAGGCTAAACTTACATTTCGCGGACTTCGAGAAATAATTGACACACCGTTCTGGTTCACTTGAGAACTAAAATAATTTCTAACACACCTTTCCCAACCCGTCTTCGATTGCAGGTTTTGCGTTTTCCTTTTCGCCCGAGCCGCGCCAGCTAATTGCATTAAAATAAAACCAACAAGTTGCTTCCAGTGGCTGTAAATTATTATTGTGTCGTTGTCGCTGACACTCAGATGCTGAAGCAGCAGCAGCAGCGACAATAACACCAGTAATCAGCACAACTATCGGCGGCGACAATGGCAGACATCAGACATGGCAATGCAAGGCGTCAGTGATTAAAACCAGTCGGAGAGGCCAGCCACCAGCCAGCCAGGCCAGGCCAGTTTGGAGTGCCAGCCAGCAGCAGCCCAGCCGCAGTGGCACCACCAGCCAAAGCCAGAACAGAGAGCTGCTGAATCATCAGAACTGGGAGGAGTAATTGTTTTCCATCTGCAAAAAAATACAGACCTACAAAATGAGCTCAACGGGGAGGCTAATCGGATTGATATCATCTATAAACCTGCTGCTTATGATCTGCACCTTGCTGCCACCGATCGTGGACGCTTGGATGCCCGATGTGCGACCCGATTTGCAAACGAGTAAGTACACCCAGTCCCCCCTCCATCCATCTAACAATTATTTGTTTATTTGTGTCATTCGTTCTGCTCTTTCTTCGCTCTTATTTGTTGCTGGTTTATCAATGGCAAGCTCTCTGCTTTTCCAAGCTCTGCTTATCATGCGGAATTTTCGCCAAGCCAGCAGCAAATTAGCGCTTCCTCTCTGGAGCGGCGAGTTAAACAGAAAATTGTGACTTAAGACTATAATAAATTACAAGGAATCCCGGGAGTCGGGATTGTATAACTAACATTAACATTAACAACATTAACATTACCCTTCTCTTTTTCTGTTCTTCTTGTTTTTTGCAGAACCCGACAAAGTCTTGGCCCATTTCACCGGCAACACAACGGACTATTTTAAGATTTTGGACCACAACGATGAAAGTGTGCTAGTTGGTGCCAAGTGAGTGTGTTTCTTTGATTCCCAACCCTATAAAAAAGTGTTTTTTGCTACCTGTGCTGGGTGCACAAATAAACTTGGCACGATCCCGCTTAAATATTTATAAAAACATGTTCGATTCGCGGAATAATTAACGCGCCATTGGCATTACGTTCCCTCACTGGCGTCAAGTGCAAATCCAGCATTTCTCATCCACTTTCCTGGAAGCTGCCGTGATTTGGCATTCACCAGACCCCCGAGATCAACTTGTTTAGCTTTTCTCCAGCCTTATTCCTCTATATATAATTATATTCGCCATGTGTAACGCTGCATTTTATCACGCTGCCCCGCAGTCTGGCGGATATTTATGGTCAGCGAATAGTACAGATTTTCAATGAGGCCTTTAAGAATGCATCATTGTGTCGATAAGAGCTTATGAATAAACATTTCACTCGGAAAAAATAACACACACACGCCCCTTTTGACTAATGGTCGGCTATCGCAGATCTGAAATGGACCGACAAATTCGAACCAGCTTTCGATCCATCATATTTTCCCAGTTACCAGACCTGGTGGTGCCATAAACAGCATTCAAACATAGCAACAAATTAGCGGCCCCAGTAATTAGCCACTTTAAACGCAGCAGAATTATACAATTGTATACAAGTTCTAATTATTTGCACAAAAACAGCAACCTTGAGATACGACAGCTGCGGCCAAAATAATAGCGCCTCAGTGTGTGCTCTTGAAAAGCGCTGAAACGACGACGCGCTGATGGCAAATAAAGAAATAATAAAAAAGCCAAGGCTTGGAATGCGCCAATGGAAAACATTTTGTGTTTATAAAT
Organism: Drosophila lacteicornis; assembly: GCA_008044355.1. NCBI lineage: Eukaryota > Metazoa > Arthropoda > Insecta > Diptera > Drosophilidae > Drosophila > Drosophila lacteicornis. Next base: position 136,079 of record VNKF01004772.1, read on the forward strand.
CGTAAAACATGTTTATTAAGCGTAATATTTACCTGCTCCAAGACCTCACCTTCTTTTTTATATTTTAATTTGTAGTATGAGTCAATTTAGATTATAAAGTTTTGTGGGGTCTTTATTTCTTTATTTAAAATTACATTTTTTATAATATGTGGTTAAATGTGGCCTCTGTGGGTTTAGCCTTAGGTGTAGAAGAAAACTGTGTGTATGTGCTAGAGGTGGGAGCAATAACTATCTGTATAAAAATTGAAAATTAATATATCTTAAAGCTGTTTTTTTTTAGGTTTAGGAAAGAGGAAACGTAAAGGTTTGGGAGACTTTATTCAAACTTAAATTTTAAGTTCCTCATGGGGTTTGGGTTAATAGTAGAAGATTGATTTGTGTGTGCCGCTAGAGGTGGGAGCGTAACTATCGCTATAAAAATGGAATGGTTGATCTAAGGTAGTTATAACTACAAGAAACTACTTAAACTTTAATTTTCAATTACATGGGGTCTCAGGTGACCTCGTGGGATCTTGGGTTATTAGTGGAAGAAGGATGTGTGTATGCGCTAGCGGTGGGAGCTAATAACTATCGATAACTTTTCTTATAAAAATGGAATACTCTTAGATTTAGCTTTATTAATACTCTTTAATACTCTTTGTATGTCTTATATAAGCTTTTTTTGAGGGAGTGTTATTTCTTTTCAACCAGTAATTATTTTTATAAATTTATTAATAATATTCCTATTATTACGACCGTCACTGTTAATCACTTTCTGTGTTCCTGGCACGAAGTGGCTCTCCCACATCATACATAGTAGTGGCTTTTGGTCGTTTATTTCTGGTCACCGCACTTGGCTGGCTTCCATTTCGGCATTCTGGGCAGGCACACGCCATCAGCGAATTAATTCCCGGCCTGTGCTAATTCAATTGTTCTCCATATCTCTCGCATTTGCAGGGACGTCATCTACAATGTGAGCCTGCACGGCCTGCGGGAGATTGGGCGCCTGGAGTGGAACAGCTCGGACGCCGACCAGCAGCTGTGCACGCTGAAGGGGAAGAAGGACCGGGATTGCCACAACTACCTGCGCGTGTTTGCACGTAGGGCCAATGGCGAGGTGCTCATCTGTGGCACCAACTCGTACAAGCCCCGCTGTCGTCATTACACGCCCGTGGAGACGTCAGCCGAGGAGGCCGGTGGTCACGCCCACGGCATGCGCTACGAGGTTAGCCGCGATGTGGAGGCCCAGGGTCTGTGCCCCTACAGTCCCGCCCACAACAGCACCTACGCCTTTGCCGATGGCCAGTTATATAGCGCCACCGTGGCGGACTTCTCGGGCGGAGATCCCCTCATCTACCGGGAGAACCTGCGCACCGAACAGTATGATCTCAAGCAGCTCAACCAGCCGGACTTTGTGGGAGCCATCGAGAAGAATGGCTACGTGCTGTTCTTTTTCCGCGAACTGTCCATGGAGTTTATGAACTTTGGCAAGGCCGTCTACTCGCGGGTGGCCAGGGTCTGCAAGAATGACCGCGGCGGGCCCTACAACCATGGCAAGAGCTGGACTTCCTTCCTGAAGGCGCGCCTCAACTGCTCGGTGCCCGGCGAGTTTCCCTTTTACTTTGACGAAATTCGTAAGTTTAAAAGAGGAAAAAGGAGAGGTAAAGAAGTATAAATATTAATTTAAATCCCTTTTTACAGAGGCCATTAGCCCAGTTGTTGAGAGTGGAAGCAAGTCTTTGGTTTATGCCGTCTTTACCACCTCGGTGAATGCCATTCCCGGCTCGGCCGTGTGCGCCTTCAACCTCGATGACATCCTGGCTGCCTTCGATGGCGACTTCAAGTCGCAAAAGGATTCACAGTCCCATTGGCTGCCGGTGGAGCGAGAGCAGGTGCCCAAGCCACGACCGGGACAGTGTGTGGAGGACTCCCGCACGCAGAGCAGCATCGCTGTGAACTTTATCAAGAACCATCCGCTGATGGAGGACTCGGTGGCTGCAGCCCACGGACGTCCGCTGATGACCAAGGTTAACCTGCATCATCGCCTCACGGCCATTGCGGTGGATCCGCAGATCAAGTCGCTGAGCGGGGCCCACTACGATGTGATCTACAGTGGCACCGACGACGGCAAGGTGACCAAGTTTATCAACATAGTGACCACGCACCAGAACTCCACGGTGGATCGCCTCAAGACGGTGGTTATCTCGGAGATGCAGGTGCTGCCGCTGGGCACACCGGTCAGGGAGCTGGTGATCTCCTCCAAGAAGAACTCGCTGGTGGTGGTCAGTGATGGCAGCCTGGTCAGTGTGCCCCTGCACCACTGCACCCTGATTGTGGACTGCTTGGGCTGCCTGAGCCTCCAGGATCCGATCTGCGCCTGGGATTTGCAGACGCACGAGTGCAAAAATCTGGCCACAAGTCAACACAAGTTCGGGACCAAGACGTACCTGCAGAGCCTGAACACCACGAAGAAGGCGGCGGCCTCGCTGTGCCCGCACATTCCACGCGACGGACAGGCGGGAGAAACAGTGAGCTTTGTTACCATGGCACCAGCGCCGACAGAGGAGCAGAAGCTCTTGTACTCCAACGTGGGAGCTGCGTCGACGGGCAACCAGCCCAGCTTGGAGCAGCAGCCCACGGGAGGCGATGACTTTGGCCTCAACAAGATCACGCTGACGTCCATGGATCCTGATGATATAATGCCTAATCTGAATGGTGAGTATTGGGTTATAAATGATACTTTAAATTCCATTCTAACTTGTATTATTTCCTTTATCAGATCCCCAAAAATCCACGGCCAGCGTGGATGAAATACGACAAGCGTCCAGTCCCAGCTTCATGGTCCTCACAGTCGTCGTCTTCATCACCTTCCTGGTGGGCGGCACTGTGGGCGTAATGTGTGTCAAGGCCAGGCACTGCCTGATGGAGGCCCAAATGGACGACAGTCATCGCAATCACTTCGGCAAGCCAATGTGAGTTAACCCATCAAGAGATTCCTTTAAGGTGTAAACTCACAGGCTTTTAGTTAAAATAAATACCGGGGGATGGCTTTTATTTGTATCACTTTTTCTTTTTCTCGATCCCAAACGTGTCGATCGCTCCTTAATGTGACCGTGTAATACAAAATGAGGTGTTTACAAGGGAAATGCTAATTAAACTCTTCTTCTCTCCCTCAGACAATTTAAGCACCAAAACACTGGCAAGGATATCAACCTGTTGATGGGCTCTAATCCCTACACCACAACACAGAAAACACCCAATCTGGATCTGGAAAAGGATCGCAGCCACGAGTGCAAGAACTCAACGGAACATTTGGAAAAGGAGCTGCCCTGCAAGACGTCCACGCTGACGAAAGTGAAGCGCACGTACATCTAGTGTTCAGGGCAGCGTGCCACACCCTGCAAAATTAGTCGAATTTCTATACTCTAAAACATATTTTCGTTGTTTATGTTGCTGTTAGTTATAGTAGAACCCCCCACCCGAATCCGAAAGATAACAGCGTGTTCCGGATGCGTTTGAAACGCATCTGAGGAGGAGTAGAACGCCTGTTGTATTCTTTTTTACGTTAGCCTGTATTGTAACTTTAGTTTGATGTAAAATTCGTATAAGTTGAGCATAAATTTAGTTAAATTCATTGACAACACAGTGCGCGAAGTGTCGCCCCCTTATTTGTACTCTATATCTTTATATATATATGTATGTGTATTCAGTAATTATTAGAGCTGTACAAACTTACACACATATCAACACACCGAGAAACCGAACCCGAACAGCTCTCGAAATTCAATCGAATAATTCTGCAAGTATTTTGTTAGACTGAACGACTACTTTTTTTCTATGCACGAGTGTGTTTTTGTGGATAAGAGAACTAACTCCACGTCAAAGTGTATCTAACATAGTAAGCTCAATAAGGAATTGAATATAGAATGTAATTAACAGTACGAACTAGGCTAAGGAACGAACAAAACTTCTATGAGGCTGTTTCGAATATGAACTGACACCGCAGCCCAACAACATGAAAACACGCACAATACGGAAATAAAACAAAAGAAAAGAATATACAAAAGATCCACAAGAACATCAAGCCTTATGAAATAGTAGAAAATCGTGTGTCGAATCTTAGGCCTTAAATCTAAACGTAAAAGAGAAACAAAATGAGCTTAAGCTTGGCATTTTAATAATTTTATGTTACATTTAAGCTGTTGTCCGTCCCACTGAAGGAGTAGAGTTGCATAATTACAATGTACAATGGCAATTTTTTAATTTAAAACGTGTAAAATGCAATTTTCAACGTAATTAATATATATATATTTTTCTATGCATGTCTACGCCTAATTTCTAAAGCTAATATTAAGTATATAAAAAATATTTTTAAAAATCTTACAAAAAAAAGAAGAAAATAAGAAAAGTAACATAATGAAAAAATTCTCATATTGTGATAGATTTTATTCAAATTTTGTAATGATGAAATGATATGCCTTTTGGTTGAAAAACAATGATATATGAACAGAGAGAGTCTGATTGCATGCATGATAATATTGTGTAGGAAAGGGTCTTCCGTTCTCGGAGGATCACGCACTGCGGAGAACCATAAAGCCCCCACGTGAAGTGTAGTTTTTTATTATTGTGTATTGTACTGTGTATATTGTTGTATACATCCGATAAGCAATTCGAAAATCTAATAAAGTCGTAATTTTTCATAATCAATTGTGTGCCTGAAATGGGTTTTGGGGAAAAAGTGAAGTGGGGCTTATGAAATTTTATACCTTTACTTTTTTTTCATCTTTACCAAAATACCGTAGATTTATAATAAATAATTTAGATACTTCTCACTCTCAATATGCGAACTTGAATATAAAAATGAAGAGTAATAAAGGTAGAAGCAAGTGCTAGACCAAAAAATAATAATATAATTAACAGAAGACCTTTTAAAAGATTAAAATTAAAAATATTGGAAGCTGACAATTCAAATAAGTTTATTTAAGCGCCCTTTACCGCCTGAAATAATCGATTATTAATAGTCCCAATTGGAATATGGATTTACCTTGTAAAAAACTACAGTCACACTGGGCCTTAAGAAGTCGGCGTATTGCACATTTCTCAACTTAATTAAGAAAACCATCACCGCGATTATATAATCAAGATGAACAGCCTGAGGACAGCCACTTTGAGATTCGCCAGCCTGGCCAGCTCCAGTGCCGGTGCCCTGGGCAAGCGTGACTTCACCCGCAGCCTGTGGCACATGTCCAAGAAGCCGGTGGCGGGCGGGTGCTCCAACGATCATGTAACCGTCCTGAACGTGCACAAGCCCAGCATCAACTGCACGTGCGGCTGCAATGTCCACACCAAATGTGAGTGTTTATCTCAGTAAAAGAGCTCTTAAGGGCTCGGAACATGCCGCCCATTACATAACCTCAAAAGTGGGTGACGAAATGGGAAAACAAAACACTGAAATCGAATCCTTTTTGTCTTATCCTTAGGCGAGCGCGAGCTGGTGGAGTTCCTCACCGAGGAGATCGTGGCCGAGCGCAAGGTGCAGAAGGGCAAGACGGTGCCGAGCACTCTGGATGGATTCACCGTGAAGCTGACCGGCGCCGATGTGGAGCTGACCAAGCAGACGGACAAGGAGAAGGTGGTGATCAGCCTCAATGTGAACCACTCGGTCGACAGCGAGGACGAGCCGGAGATCAATCCGAATGCCGACAAGCCGGACTTGGGCGAGATGAGGAGCAAGCCCCAGTTCGAGGTGGACATCATCAAGGGCGGCACGACGCTCTCCTTCACCTGCTCCTTCCTGCAGGGCGAGGCCCAGGAGGGGGAATACAGTGAGTAGCCATTGGGAACCTTCTACTGCCTCAGAATGATTTATATTTTCTTCCTTTACCCACAGACGACGTCTTCTCCATTGACGAAATGGCCATCTTCGAGGGCGAGTGGAACGACAAGGTCTATGCCGTTGCTGGCGACGTGCTCGATGGCTACTTGTACGACTTGCTGATCAATCTGCTGGAGGAGAAGGGTGTCAGCCAGGAGTTTGCCGAGAAGCTGTCGGATCTGGCCACCGCCCACGAGCACACTTCCTACATTGGCCTGCTGGAAAAGCTCTCCAAGTTCACCACCGGCGCCAAGTGAATGTCGCCCCCAGGATCCACCTAATCTTAATGCATAAAGTTGTGTAGGTTTTTAAGTTTCTACTGTCCTCTGCCGATGCAGTTTCTCCACTAAAAACAGTTTGAATCAGTTTCGTTTTTGGTTTCGACTGTTGCGGCAGTTAGCTTAGGTTTTAAGCCAGAAAACATTTATACATGTTTCCAGGAAGAACGTGAGAAGCGAATGCCAATTGTTTACCCCCCTGGGGCATTGGCTTCCGAGTTTGATTTCATCAAATACAACGTTAATCACTTAGAATGTTTCTTTATTTTGGTATAAAAAGTCCAAAAAGTATTGAGAGATCCTGGAGCTCCTTAAAATTGCCTCGAGTACGGCCTGGGCTCGTAATCGCCTGGTCGGTGTCCTCCCCACTCCTCGTGGTTCGTGCAGGCGGCGCAGATGACCATCGCTAACAGCACAAGGATGTTGGGCAGCAGTTGCATCTTGATTGTTTGGTTGGAAGCTCTACTTTGGTTTGTGCTGATCAAGCTGAGAGTTCTGCTTTTTATAGCCGAGATTTCCTGTGCGCATTATTATCAGCACAAGTTCTTTCCCCAGTGGGAAGTACTCGGATCTAGGCTGGGATTCACACTTGGCAGATAAGGAGACAACAAAGATGCGCAAATAAACCTTTTACATATTTACAATGCGTGCAGAACTTGAACTTTTCAACAGGCATCCTTAACAGCACCCCAAGCTGACTAAAAACGTAATAAGAAATATAATTAATTTATTTACAACACTTTTTATTGCATTTATGCACAATCTAACAATTTGTGAGCTTGAACTTAATAGGTAACTACTGCACATTCACTAAGAAATTTATATAAGGTTTAGGGTTATTGATTAGGAATCATAGAACATAACAAAAGCAGCTTCTGGTACACCTGGATATCCTAGGCAGTTCCCCCTCGCTTGTGCCGGCGCTCATGACCGGCGGAGAGGCTGCTGGCGGGGCAGTGTTCCTGACCGATTGTCGAGGCTTCGAGGACCGGCGTTACGGGTCAACTCTTGCTGCCCTGCGGCTTGCCGCCGGCACTGCTCGCGCCTTCGTACTCGGATCGCGTGCTGTACTCCGCCCCGATCTTGCTGAGGTCTATCTTCTGTTCCAGCATGGCGCGCTGAGGGTCAAAGTTTGGGTTACTGACCATGTGGTTGAAGAAACTCCATGCGACTCACCTTGACGCACTCCTGATAAACCCGGAAAATTGGCGCGCATGCCGAGTCATCCGTCCGGCCCTTGAGGAACTGCTCCGAGAACCAGCTGTTGAAGCAGGCGTCATACTGCTTCTTCAGTTCGTCGCAATCCTTGCCAATGCTATTCATAATTACTTTGAAAATTTAACTAATATTTTGGATTATTTAAGAGTGCGCCGAAATAAGGTGGCCGTCGTCGTTTGCGCCTAGAATGTCAGAACGCCTTGCCCACTATTAGGCACTCGTCGACTGGTCACACTTTCAACTTTCAAAGCTTTTGCTGAACAAAGACCCGCCATTACAAAATGCAAACAATTTTCCGTTCTTTTTAAGGTTTTTCTTGAGTTTTAGACTTGATACAAAATGTAGTTATCATTATTTATCATTTAACGTAAACAAATTCATACTTGGGACATGGCTACAGCAACAGGCAACGGTCAGTGGACGATTATGGTTGGAACCAGACCTCCGATCCAGTCGAGCAACCGAACCGGAGGTCTGCCTGCACTCAGCCCCGCCAGTTGTCCATGGCCATTCCATTTTTAATAGTCCGAGAGCTACAAATTTGTTCTGTTATTAAGTGGAGAGGAGGAGGTTTTTGTGGGAAGAATGGAGGCGGTCGTCTACTCCTCGTCGATGGTCTGGACTTGTTGCTGTTGCTGCTGCTGCTGTTGGTTCTTGTGATGGCCACGCTGGTTGCGGTTGCGATTGTTGCCGCCCCTGTCCCGCCGCTGGCCGCCCCAGTTGCCGCCCTGGTTGTTCTGGTTGCGGTTGTAGCCACGATCGCCGCGGTTGCCCATGTTGCCGCGCTGGAAGAAGTTGCCCTGCTTCATGTCGAACACCTTCTCGTTGACGTCCACCAGATTGGTGACCTTGTCCACGAACTGCATGGCCAAGGCCTGGAGGCGCGACGGCTCGGAGCGATGCATCACCACCGTTTCGCTGGGATCGTCCAGGCTGGCCATCAGCTCCTCGTTGATGATCATCTTGCTGATGATCGAGTGCACCTTCTGCACGGGCAGCTCGTACATCTGGGCCAGCGAGGGAATGCTGATCGAGGTGTAGACGTTCGAGTAGGTGAAGAGGTACGTGCGCAGCGACTCCTCCTTGATGAACTTGGTCAGCATCTCGCGCACTCGGTCCGATTCGTAGAACAGATCCCACACCTTGGTGTTCATCTTCTTGTTGACGATGAAGTTGGCGCACGCCTGCCAGTTGCCGCAACGCATCGCCTTGGCGGCTGCCACCACATGCTCGCGCATCGATTCCGGGGGACCCACCAGCGACTGGCGTTCCGAGGAGCGCAGCTGCTGGTAGAACGTCTTGCTGATCATGCGGCGGCGGGCGTCGAACTCGTGGGCGGCAATATAGGGAATCTCCAGCAGCATGGCGGACACCAGGTAGACGCACTCGAGCAGCTCCAGGTTGATGTGCATGTGGAATGGCATCTGGCGCTGCTTCTCGATCTTCTCCTGCTCCGCAGACCGTTCGTGCTGGCGCTGCGGCAGCAGTCCCTGGGCTAGCAGTTCCTTGGGCTTGCCGGTGACCATTAGATCCACAAGACAGTGATGCGCATCCTTCACGTTCTCCTGCCGGAAGGCGCACAGACCGAGGTTGGCCATCATGCGATTGTACAGGATGCGGGTGGCGGGATCGGCGGCATCGATGTTGTCCTGCAAGTGGGACATCAGGACGAGGTCGCGCGCCTGGAACCAATTGTCGTGCATGGCATGGTGGTAGATGTGCGCCAGAATGGCCCGCGTCCTAATACGATCCGTGTCGTCCTTGGCGTAGATGAACTTGCACAGCTTGTCCATCACGTCTACCGAGGTGGCAGTCGTGGACGGCACCTCGCCGCGCTTCTTCTTCAGCACCTCCGGGTCGAACTTGTAGTAGAGATGCTCGATCTTGCGCAGATAGATGCGGCAGCGCTCGTTGTTGGTGCCGGAGCGCTCGAAGTACTGCAGCACCAGCTCGATGGTCTTCACCACGTTCACCTCGTCCTTCAGCCGCGACACGTAGTCGTTCGAGTGGGGATCGCACTCCTTCAGCAGCTTGGTGAACTCGTCGTCCAGCCGCTCCACGGCGGCCAGGGGGCAGCCGCGGACGAAGTAGGGCGCCGCGGCGTACTCCTCGTGCTCCTCGGCCACGCTCTCGCTCATGTTGATGTCCGGGTTGGCCAGGAGCAGCTTCAGCATGCTCTGCATCACCTCCAGCAGCAGGGCCCAGTGCTCCAGCTTCATGGGCTCGGAGATCTTCTGGTTGTAGTCGAAGATGGCCGAGATAATGTTGAAGTGGATCTTTACAGAGATGGCGGTGCCCAGGTTGTGCTGGTCGGAGATGTCCCTCAGCTCGAACAGCAGATCGATCTGCAGGCGGCGATCGGTGCGCTTCTTGCCGCGCGCCGACATAATCTCCACTAGCTTCGCCAGCACCAAGGGCACATCGATCTCGGCGTCCTTCTCGAACATCTTGGGCTTCTCCACGACATGGCCCTTGACCACGGTCTCCCATTCGCCATCCTCATCGTCCTCGGCGCGCTTACGGATCTTGACCTTCTGCTCCTTGCGCTTGTCCTTCCTCTTGTCGTCGTCCTTGTCCTCCTTCTCCGTGGTGCGCTTGAGGAAACGCTCGCGCATGTTCTGGTATTGGTTCTCGTCGTCCGAGGACTCCGTCTCGCTCTCCGAATCCGAGTCCCAGTCAATGGAATCATCGGAATCGTCATCGTCGGCGGGCGCCGCCTTGACTGGCGCCAATTTGGCCGCCTTGGGAGCAGCCTCAGTAGCCTCGCGCTTGATTCCCACATCGCTGTCGTCGCCGGCATCGCCACCGTCGCTGTCGAGGGCGGCCACCTCATCCTCGGCCTCGCTCTCCTGGTCGGGCGCCTCGCGGAAACGCGACAAATCGTCCTCGAAGTCCTTGATGTACTTGCGCACCTTCTGGCGCAGCGTGCCCAGCGACTTGGAGTTGTTCTTGGACAGGTTCTTCCTGCCCTCGCGATCCTCCCACACCTCGTTAATGAAGTCCTCCAGTTCGGCGAGGCAGCGAATGTAGAAGCGCGGCGTGATGCCGTTCTCCTCCTTCGAGATGACGGGCAGCGCCTTCTGGTACGCGCGCGTCAGATCCTCGAAGCTGGTCAGCGTGTTCGGTATATCCTTGATCTTCTTGTGGTTGCGGATGGTCTTGATGATGCTGGTGAGGTTCTCGTAGCGCTTCTCCTTGGTGGAGCGCACCACGCGCTTGACCTCCTCCTCATCGTCGCTGAATTGCTGTGGGGGGGAAAGCGGGATTAGCACCGGATACTACGGAGCGATGGGGCTGTGGTGGTGGTACTCACGAAGGCGCTGGCTTTGTTGAAGTTCGTCGCCTGGACCTCCTCCTCACTGGACTCGGACTCCGAGTCGGACCCGTTGGCAAAGAAGCGCGACATGTTCGTTGACTTTCCACGCGGCCGTTTGTCTGCACCTGGAATATAAATCTATTAGTTTCGGGCCACATAATTTCTCGCCCCTGGTTGAGGTTATGTTTGGCCGCTCGGCCAACATGGCGTTTTGCGAAAATGAATTCGCAAGTTTATCGCCGGTTCGCCCATGACCTTTGGAGAAATCCGCTCGCCGGTCTTCGCTGGGGACGTTTTCACCTGTGTGTGCTTTGTATTTCACGAAAACTTACTATTTTTACAGCAAAACTAAACGCTGTCGAATGCACAAGACATTAAAAAGAGTGACCAGATTTTTAAAAACATCGATGGCACTATCGACAGCCACGATGTTTTGCTATCGATTATTTTTATACTGGCGATACTTTTCAGTACCGCGAACTAGTTCCGAACTAGGGAAATGCCCATACTATTTAAATTTTTTTTATAAATTTGATATTTATGCAGGAGAAACAAATACGTATTGCGTCAGACACTTAGAAATGGCACCTGGTAGACGCTGTACTCTTCCCCTAACTAAAAAATAACATTTGTTTAGGGATCTCCATTTCCTTATACTGTCATATTAAGTTTAAACGCAGAAGAAGTCATCCTCTATCTAGTACTTCTGTTCGCCTGGTAGCTGACACCCCTTACGGTGGGTTTTTCACATAAATTTCTCTTATCGACAGGTTGGAAATACCAGGTGAACATAAATGGCAGCTGGTTGACGGTATACTCTTCTCCTTTCTTTATTATAACTGTTATGTTGGGATCTCTCTTGCCTGAAACTGTTATATTAAATTGTACACACCTGCGAAGGGAAAAGCCAGTGCATACTTTTGGGACTACCCATCATATGCACAAAAAAGATTGCATACTTTTAGGTATTAAAAAAAGCTGGGGTAACTGAGTTAATATTAATATTAATTAATATTACTTGAAAGCAAGTAAATAAGCCAAACCTGTAATGAAGATGTAAAATAAATGATCAAAGCAAGTTTAGAAATGAGTTTTGTGGCGGAAACAGGCTGCAACATTTCGCGCCCGCAACATGTTGCAGCACATGCGCAGAACTTTACCGGCATTTTGGCGCCCCGTCCAATCTCCGGATCAATTGTGGGCGAGTGAGGGCTTCTGGCCCGGCAAACCGAAACAAAAACCAAACGGCAAACGATTTCGCGCGCGCCAACAAGTCGCATGCGTCTCTCCTCGGCCGACGGACAGTTCAAGTTCAAAAACGCAATTTTCGGATGTGCTGTGCTGTGTGCTGACGCCAATATCCGGCTATAGCGTTTCAAGTGCTTTCGCCTCCCTGCTAAAAAGAATCTAATAAATTCATTTAAATTCTTCCCGTGTGTGCTGTGTGTGCGGTGTGTGTGTTTGTAAACAAAATTAGGGCCAAGTGTTCATGTTCATGTGCTCCTACCGTTTGGCGCTGGCGTATCCTGTTTAAGTCTCCCATCTCATCTCGTGCGAGGGGGCCTGGCATCGCTTACAAGCACGGAAACACATTAAAACACTTTAACGCAAATGTAAGCATAATAAATAATAATTGCAGATTGATGCAAATCTGTTTATCAGCGATGTCGGAAATGGCAAATTAAAAATTGATCACTTAATCTCGCGTAATCGCCTTCTGACACCGTGGCATTCGACATTCGAGCATATTATCCCGAACAATTGATGTCAGCTCAATAAATTTCCCGCCCACCTATCGACATTTTGAAATCGGCGCTTGGCCCGTGAAAAATGCAGTTTTCCGGGCCCTAAACGGCAGTTGCACTCGTAAATCGTGCGTGGAGCGCAGGGCTTATATGCATTTTGCATCCAAAACCACTCTGGGGGTTCTGTTTCTGTTTCCGTTTCGCTCTCTCGCTGTTTATTTTGCTTCCGCTTTCCGTTTTGGTTTTACTTTTACTGCTTTTGTTTCTGGCTGACTCCATAAATCCTGGGCAGTTTTCAAAACAGCGCCTGCACCCGCCTAGGCCATCGAAATTTCCATATTAATGCAGTTTTTGCCTTTGCATGTTGATAGATTTCCTGTTGATTGTATATTGAATTCCAGCGTGGATGGGGCTTACGTAATTCCTATAGATATTTCTAACTATATTTCTGGATAAGTATCTCAGCATTTGACGGATAATGTTGGCCGTAATTTCCATCAGTCTTTCGGTTTTATGTTCCTGCTATAAACGCTGCATATATTTCATTTCAATTTGTCTGCTGGAAGCCATAAAGGTTTGAGTCACAACCAAAAGGATTCCGTGCTCATGTTTTATTCGCGGATTTTGGGGTAACACCCTTTTCATGCTGCACACTTAGCCACAGCCGGAAAAACTCCCAAGTTAATGAAAAACCGAGAAAAACTATACCAGACCGACACTTGTAAATGCACGGAATATGCAGGCGGTGGGGAATGGAAACGGAAATGAAAATGGAGGAGGAGGGCCCCCAAAAGTGCATCGGATGCGCGTGCCATTTATTAGCTTTTGGCAGGCGGAGGAGCTGTGTATCTGGCCCGGGCTTAAGTGTGCCATTAACATAAGCTGCCAGATCGGGGGAAAGATGCTTCGCGGGCTTTTGGAAAATTTACATCCTAATAGCTGCCCCGCAATCTAAATATATGCCCGGGGCGTGCTTCTGGACACGATCCATCTATCCATTCATCCATCCAAAAAGCAAGTCCATCTAGAAGTTTGTTTACAATTAACCGACGCGACAGCATTAAACAAAATCTATGTCGACGAGGCTGGCGCTCATAAACAAAGATCTGCCTGCCGTGATCCACTGATATATTGTCTGGATATATGTATATGCACCAAAAACTCGTATGGATTGATTTAAGGTGTCTACAAAATTTAACAATAGCTTTTTGGCTTCACCTTGCCAAGTTTTCGTTGGCAAAACTTACACAAATAAATAGCGCCAAAGCCGCGGGGAAAAACAAATACATTTTAACTTGTCGATTTATTGACTTCTTATCGACGAAAAGTTCAATTAAAGGCCAAGTTTTTGTTTAATATTTATAGGAGCTGGAAATTACTAATGTTAAAGGATTTCAGGGAGGGAATATTGAACTGTAAATAAAATATTTTTATTAGATAGAAAATTATGGAAAAAGGATATTAATTTAAGAGGAGAAAGAGGCATTCCTTCTGCCAAAAGTTCAATTAAAGATAACCATGTTTGTAGATTATTCTAGGGCCCCAAGTAATACTAAATATATAAATAAAATAAAGGGTGTAAAGTTCAACCTTTAAATAAAATATTTGTGGTTTTTGTTTTCAGAAAATAAATAGCAAAACCCCACCTTATACTTCTCAATTTATTGACTTCTTATCGGCGAAAAGTTCAAGTTTTGTACATTATTTAGAGGCCCCTAAAAAGTACTAAATGTAAGTGGATTAAAGGGAGGCATAAACAAGTGAACAAATCGAGAGAATTTCCTCTTTTAGATAAGGCCTTTCATCCCCATTAAAAGTTCACCCCCCATAAACATGTTTATTACGCGATATTTATGTATTTGGGTTACCTTTGATTTATGCTGCCGGCGATTTGATATGCATCTCTCTTCCGCATTTATTTCCCGCTTTTTGTTCGAAAAAACCGCACCCACATCGGGTGGGTTCTACACCCATTTCTATCCCTACCGAACCGCCGGGATCCGGAATCTGCTAAGACAAGCTAATTTCGTCGGCTAATACATACGAATGACAGTCGTTTAATTTCTATGAGTCATAAATTTTTATAATGCCGGGTGTGCAGCGGGTGTATAGTTGTGGGTGTGTGTGCTTGCGTCACAGTCGGAGTGGGTGCTGAAGCGGGAAAGCTAAGGAGCAAACAATTGCACCTAATTAGGTGGAAATGCGACCCAAACCAGGACCCGCAAAGTCACACTGTTTGCTCCCGTGGAGAAACTTTAAGCAAACGGAAACTTTAATTGAAATGTTGGAAATGTTTTATAGATATCGTAGTTTCCCTTATTTTGTTTTAGTTGGAAAAGTTTCGTTTAACCAAACAGAACACGTCGGCAAATGATTGTGTTTGTCCGACACTTCAAGTGTCTGGGAATCGGAGGGGTCTGCGAAACTGTCACTCTCCGCCCTGAGCTTTCCTCAGCTCTTGTTTGCCGGGATCATACAAAAGCCAATCACCACAAAACAACCGAGTAATGATGCGGAACTTTTCAAGTGCCTTGGCTCTCCCCCCTTTCACTCACTTTTCTTGAGTTTTTGCCGAGTTTTGCTGGCAGGCCAATGGACACTGACAGTCCTGTTGTTCGCTTTCCATTCAAATCTCGGGCAGGAAAAGTTATTTGCATGATGGCCTCGTTTCTGCAATTGGCAAATGATTTAATTGCCTAAGCTCCTAGGACGCTGATTGTGATATTCTTTCTGAAGATAATAAATGGAAAAAGAAAAGGATTTTTGCATATTTAATATACACATTTTGATGGGGTTTTCAAAGATTAAAAGCGGAGGCTTAGGTTTAATTCCACATACTTTAAAAGCACTCTAAACCTTAAAGTAAATTGGTTTTCCTTTGCTCTTTCCTATAAGTATTTCACTTTTTCCATAAACTGAGGACAAAATGCATTTTCTCCCTGCTCGCCTCGGCCAATTCGCAGAGTGCAACGCCATTTAGCCAAGTTGGCAGCCAAGTCCGATATGCAATTAGCATTATTAGGTTGTGCGTAACACGAAACCGCAAATTCTCGCATTGCACAAAGGTTGAATTTAAAATGGTTTTTACTTATTTTCCCCCTTTTATATACTTTCCTGCGAAAGGCTAAAGTTTATGAATATTTTTGCGTTCGTGAGAGTGACTGCTGCAGTGCAAGTAGATCTCATTAATTAAGTAACTGAAAGCGAAACAGACAAGTAATACAAGTAAAGTCATACTATCGCCGGCAGCTGCTCTGGGGAAGAGCATTTCTGATAGCGCGCACGCTACGAATTAATTAAATGCCCGGCGACTTTTCCGCTTTTCTAATATGGAAAGTGTGCGATGTCTTAGCCTTTGGCTTGAATTAATTTATCGTTTGGTATTCTTAGGAAAATGGGTTTTGGGATTCATAGGAAGAGCTGAGGGTTTCAGAGATTAATGTATTCAAAACTTTGATTAGTAACTTAGGTTATTATAAGCTTTTAAGGCGGAAATAGATTAATATATTTAGCGTTCTAAAGGGGTTCTGTAAAGGGTTTAGTTTAGGTTCCTTTATTAATGAAGTAATTATTGTACAGATTTTCATCTTAAATAGTAAGAACGTCATTTATGGTAGAGTCCGTGAATAAGAAACTTTGGTAATTTAAACAGGACTTTTAAGGAATTACATCCTTTATTTTATTTATAATAACTTTCCCCCATATTGTACCTAAAATTAAACCCGCTATAATTATAATCAATCACTTATGTGAAATGATTGCTCTGTTTTCTTCTCGTAAAAATCAACAAGCTGAAAATGAATCGCAGAAAAATGATTAAAATTGCATAAGCGGAACTGAATTTTCCGCATTTTTCACCACAGACGGAAAAGCCTGCCCCCCATTGCCCATTTATTTTACACATTTAATGAGCTCGAAACGGGGAAGTTAGCACCTCATGTTAGCTGTCATGTAATTTAATATGGGGCCGCCTTCGCCTGCTCCTTCGCCCAGGATACTAGGGTATCCAGTGCCGGAGAGGTGGCAACGACACCCACGGCAACACCCAACCAATTAACTGGGGGCCATTGTGCACAAAATGGCCCGTGACTGGGGCAAAATGCCGAAACAGCTCCGAGCTGCGGGGGTGAGAGACAAATTACAAAATGAAAATGATATATGTGCTGATGTCGCCGGAGGAGGGAGGTGTTCCGGGATGGATTGAGGCATAAGTGCGCCCTGTCCGTCAGTCAGTCAAATTTATGTGTCGAGGAGTCGTGGCCTCCATCTGATCCTCCCCACTCTCTCCTCCTAATCCCTCCTGTCCACCAGCTGTTGCCGCTGAATAATGAAGCTGCTAGAGAGAGCGCTACGCCCATCAAAGAAATGTCAACAAACTAGGCGGAAAAGCGCTGGAAAAAAGTAAAGAAAAAACAAGAGGAAATTAAGGACTTTGAGGCGAGAATGTTGAATTATGCAAATTGCTGGCATTTAGGTTCTGTTTTTCGCGGGCGCTAAAATAAAATAAAATTTAAATTAATGATGGCTGCTGAGATGTAAGAAAAAAAACAAACACACAAATTGCAGACATATGAAAAATGAAGAGCAAATTATTTAAGGATCCAAGATGAGACCAAGTGGTAGCTGCTATAAATAAGCTGGATACTCTTTTATATTATTTTTCTTTTTATTCTTGAATTAAGTCTGAAAAGTTTGTAAAGTCAAGGTGCTTAATTCCTGGCGGAACCATTGTCACTAAATCAAGGAGCACAGTCTGTGGTTTCCTTTGTTTCATTTTAATGGCTTAAAATCAAAAGGAAAGTTTTCCTCCTTATTAATCAAGTCACCTTTAATTTTCTACTTAAGGAAATGTGTTTTAAAAATTTAAATAAACGGGTATACCCTATCATTAGTATTAAATTAGAGCAGAGGGAGCACTAAGTCTTTTTAAACGAATAAAAATGTGAGCAATTAATAAGGGTAATTACCGCTCTTATTAAATAAAGGCCTTAAGCACTTTTTCAGTTTCCCTCGTGCTGATTTTTTACCGTTTTCCTTACCTTCTTAAAGAAGACATGCCTACCAACTGAACTTTTAGTTTTTCTTAAAGAAAACTCATTCATTCCCAGGACTTTATTAATTTTATTTAAAGCAATGGATACCCCAACCAAACTAGAGAGTATATAGTAATTTCCTTACTCCCTGAACAAACCATTTAAAATTCCTTTTCGTTTTATTTGTTGTTGCTGTGTGTGTTTGTTTTAAAGTGTCACCCACAGCAACAAGAATAAAAAACAAAAACAAAATAAAAGCTTTTGTCCAGTCGACTTTATGTGTGTGCGACAACCATTACTCAAGCATATAAATCAAGTGTCGGACACTTGACTTCATTTGTATGTGTACGTGCAAAGGACTCCGAAAAAAATAAAAAGGAAACTGCGAAAAATTGGCACTTTTTAGCGGGCAATTAGTCCTTGTAAATGGCAGAAATGGCAGAAAATTATTGAGTGTATAAAGTAAAATGCAATAAAGACGCGTCTGACATGCCGAAATGATTTAATTAAACGGTCCGAGCCAAAAGCACATTACAAGCCCGGAGGTAGAGGAATTTCCCTGCCACTGAATTAAAATTTGAACTCATCGTGCACTCAGCAGATATTCCAAATGCCAAGCCCCACACTGTAACCTTTCAAATTAGGTTAAGTTCAGAGAAAAACAGGGAACAGAGGCGAGAAATTTGCTTTATTTGCTTGCCACTGTAGCGTACTCTCAAATTATATATATATAGAATATATATGGTATGTAGTCAGTATGCTAATGGGTCGAGTAAGAGCACATGAGGAACACATGCAAATAAATTTGTAGAGTTGGATAGGTACACTCTTCAAAATAAAGTGTGTAAATAAACAGAAAAAAAATAAATTGTGTTTACTTATTTAAAGTCAGGAAAAGTGTTACACTTTAAAATTAGATATTTAGATTTACTTTATTGTTAAATGTAAATAAATGCATACAATAAGTGGAGTACAAATAATATATAAATAAATAGGATTCAAATGATTTTAAAGTAATTCAAAAACTAAAACGACATTAGTAAAAGGTTATAAAAATAAGGAAATAAGGAAATATGAAAATAAGGAGCTCTTCAACACTATAATTCCCAACTTGTTGGTTTGCAAGGTTATATTTAGAGGTTAGTCAGCAATTAGGTACTGGAGACGATACTGGAAATGTGCGAAGATGAAGGAGAGAGTGGTAATGTGAAAAACATAGCTCAAGAAGTGTTTTCTTTGTATGGTTATAAGTATGCTATTATTTTAATATTTTAATAACAAAATCTCAAGATAACCAGAAAGTTGTTTTGACATTTAAAGACTCTAAAATAATAAAAAGGATAAGAAATACTAATGCAAAAAATTTGGAATAGTAAACATAGACTTTCACAGTAATTTATTTCAAATAAAACCAAAGCTTAATAAATAATAATGAGTTATTTTTATCAGTGCTTTTTTCACATGGCAAAAAGTTGTCAGACAATTGAAAATGCTTTGTTTTTGTTGGCAAACTAAAGTTTTCATTCAGACACTGTAATGCACTCTAATTGCGCCCTGCGAACCGAATGGAGACGGCACAAAATCTAATTGCGATGTCGGCAAGCCAACCTCTTATTAAGGGATATGCGAGAGGATACGCCCGGATACCATATACTATATGGTAATGCGAAGTTTCTGCCGCATTTTGCCTATTTTTGGGGGCCCCCTATTTTATTACATTTTTCAGGCAAATTGTTAACATCGTCGCCCCTGGTTTTGCCTATCGATTTCCCTTTTGTTGCGGGTAGAAAAAATTGTTTCCAAATGCTTTTGGGCTCTGCCGCAG
The DNA here is from genome assembly GCA_008044355.1 of Drosophila lacteicornis. Lineage (NCBI taxonomy): Eukaryota > Metazoa > Arthropoda > Insecta > Diptera > Drosophilidae > Drosophila > Drosophila lacteicornis. The sequence goes on from VNKF01004772.1 coordinate 155,348, forward strand.
GCACAGAAGAAATTTCATAAAAATATAATAATGGTTCGGCGCGATTACATAAATAATTTATCTAGATAATGACAATCGAAATTGCTCAGCTTCCCACACTGATCCGCCATCGTTTATGGCTTTATTTTAAGCCCACTTTTTCCGCCCCCGTGCCAACTCTCCATTAAGTGCGAACTGGCAAAACGATTTTCATAAAAACGGAGCAAAATAGGAAATAATATACGAGAGAGTGGAAGAGCGAAAAAAAATTAAATATAACTATGACAATGTATTTTAATGGCTTATGGAGACGCTTAAATTTGATTTTTTATGACCGCTCCTTAGTGGTTGCTTTATGCTCGATGCGGGTATTTGGGGACACTTAAATATCTATAATCCTGTCTGGCATTTTAAACAGGAGCCTCTGGGCAGAATTTAATACTTGGACAACGTACTAAAGTTCAAAAATTGTGAAAAAAGCAGAGCCATTCATAAGCTTTTTTCTCCCACCGAATAAATGATTGAAAATCGTGTTTTCTTTTCATTATATTTGCATAAATAAATAAAGGAGGAGAGAGAGACAGGCCTGGTATTCAATTACCAGCGACAAAACAAATGGCCAATCGCAAATCTTTTGCCAAAGCCTGTCTCCTGTCGCCCGCATTGTACGCATATTTTTCATGAACAATATACACAGAAATTCCCACGCACACAGGAAAAATGGTGGGTTTCCTGCGTTTTCATATATATTTTTCCAGGGGGAGTACGAGTGTCCAAAAACCGCGTTATTTATTCAAAACATTCGTGTGTGTATGTCTTCTCCTTCTGCTCTTTGTCCCCGAAAAAAAACAATCCCAAACATTTACAGGCGACTTAGCTGCATTTATTATGAGACGCACTAAGTCCCCAAAGGCTGACAGATAAGATTCCTGGCCCGCACTCTCCACTTCGATTCCACTTCGATGCCACGTGAGCAGACTGCTGTTTGCCCTGCGATAAACATTTGGCCAGTGGGTTAGGTTAGCACCTACACCCACGGATGTAGTCCAAGCCCCGTTCCCAGCGGATCTGCGGGTTGCGACGCATTTTAAGTGGCGTTGTGTCCGCAGCTGAACTACTGATAAATTGCATTGATTTATCAATCGCACTCTCATTGAGCTTGTAGTCATAAAAAAATAACAAGTAAGGAGGAGTAGGGATGGGTAGCGAATACGAGGTATCCTGGGTTGAATTTATTAAAGGTAAAGGTTAAGCTATTAAGGTCTTGAGCAGGCATCTTATCAACGCTTTATTTCTGAGACTTTATTTTCGATTGACAATATTGTAAATATATTGAATATATATATAAAAAAAAAAGTATTAAAAGTTTGCATCGGCTTAGACGGGACTCGAACCCGCGACTCTCCTTTAAAGAGAGTGAGCGAGATAGATGAAAGTTTGCAACTTTATTCTCTTATAACTTTCATGTTTATTAACCAATTGCACTCAAATTTCAAGGAAACGTTCTACATACTTTCCTCAGAAAATTCAGGTAATGCTCTTATTATTTTATAAATAATTCAAAAAAAAAATTCACGTTATGTATTACTTTGAATTAAAGTTTTGTAAGGACTCCTCTTGATTTTAGGAAATTCCTTTATTACAGGGTACAAAAAAAAAGAAGAGAACTGAAAGCCACTCTCTGGGAGGGAGTCCATAAATATTTTGACATCCAGATGGTCACCAGATAAGCGGACTTCTGCCGGCCAGTCGATGTCATAAATCACAACACTTCTCGCCTCACTCTTAATTTTTTGTTTAGGAGTTTTTTTTTTGCGACTGCTGAGTGGTGGAGCGATGTAAGCCAGTTATTGATACAGGCTAACAGGTTTATTTGTCGGCCCTAATGGCTGCGCGATCCCGAAATGGATCAATTTTCGTTCGAATCGTGAATATTTATGGCGCAGAATTGTGACATTTATCTATGTAGTACTTTAAAGGGCATAATTTATCACTAAGCCCGGTGTCAGACAGTGTCGAAATTCAATTAGCTAAGTGTTGGGCAAATAAACCTGACCGCCACATCCTAGATCCTCCTCCTCCTGCTGCTCCTCTCGGTCTGTGTTAATATTCTGCTAACAAATTAATTAAGTTGCGAGGCAAACAATGCGGACAATGTTGACATTTCAACAGGCTCATCAAGCAGCCAGTTTCAGTTGAGAATATTTCCAACGATTTTCCGCTTTCGCTCGAAATTACTTAATTAGTCAGTTCTTTGTTCTCGAACTTCATTTACATTTCGGGAAAATTCGCAGCTAAATTTGCAATTGCGAGGGAAGCCATACAAAAGGGTCAACAACAGCGAATTTAATTCAATTTATTTTGGGAAGTCTTAGCAAAATGGCCACTGAATAGATGTCAAAGGAAAGCGAAAAGGTGTTTCATTAATTGCAAAATCACTATATAAAAAGTAAAGTAATTAAAATCATAATTTAGTTTGTTAACAATTAATACTAATTGGTTGAAACAACAAGCCAAAACGATTTACAAAAAGTTTAAATACAAATTCAATAAATGATTACCCATACGCCCTGTGTGCTGTACTGTTTTTCTAGTAAACTAGTTTTAATTTCCCTCTCTATTAATATTGCCTGACTTTTATGGGTTTTTATGTCCCCAGCAATTAGCCAGGCAACTTAATTGTGGTCATAAATTCATTAAAAATCAATTTTTATTAACTTGCAGCCATAAACAAAAACAACTGTTGGTGATGGCTTATTAATTCTCACAAATTGCAGCACAAAAACTGATGTTTATAAAACCATTTCCCAGCAAACTCTCTCTGAGAACTTCTTGCTTACCTGAAGTTGGCCCAGACAAAGTTTTTGTACTTACTTTTCAACTACTGCCTCGAGGCACTAGGGATCTTAATTAGTTTTTCCCTATACTCTTGTTTTTCTCGCTCGAAAGAATATTGAATATTGACTATATAATTTATTTTGGGTTTTAAATCCATCGAACAAGGAACATTTAAATAATTCATCTCCCAGGAGTAATCATATTTGTGGCAAGTGCAAAGTTTTTATGCACATTTTCACCCCAGGAAACTTAACACTTGGGCAACTTTGTGGCAACTCAGGAGGCGTTGGGTCTCTGGTTTATGCAAATTGTGTTTATGCATTCATTTGGATTTGATTTTTAAGGCATCTGTTTTTACACTTTCCCCATAATATTCTCGATGGCATCCGGACTTTATGCACCTCACTTTGCAGGAAGGAGGTGAAGGGCCTTCGCCGCCGCCCGACGGGTATTTGTCCGGATGTTTACATTCACCTGGCCGAGGAAACGACAGAAGAAGAAGAAGATGGTGGCCGACCATTCATATTTTTATTACAAAGAAATGACAGCCTGGGCTAAGACGGCAAAGCCAAACGAACGCAGAGTTTTCCCTTTTTCCCGATGCACTTGAGAAAAATTCAAAAACGATGCCATTGAAGTAGGAAAATTCTTGGAAAAGGAATTAAATAATGAATGGTTAGAAAAAGGTTTTAAATGTACAGTAAAATGGTTGTATTTAATAAAAATAAATATTTATAAAAAAAGGAACAGAAATATTGAGATTTCCTGAATTTTATTCATTCATTATAAATTTAATTAATTTAATTTCCAAACCTTTCATCATTTAAAAACAAAAAATATTATGTTGAGTGTGCTGAGTGTTCCTTCCTCTGACTGCCCAAGTCATTGAAGTTTCTTGTGGGCGTCAGTTACATTTTATGACTCACTGTATCAGAGTATGTGAGGGAGTGTGTCAGTATATGCGGTTAATGGCTGGAAATGTAATGACAGGATATGCATTCCTTGAAGTGTCGGCGAGGGCCGGGACTGCCGAGGAACCCAAGCAGCGAAACCAAGCATCAAGTTGATAAGAAATTCCACGCTAATGCCATAAATCTGTAACATAAAGCCCCCTTTCTCGACGTCGTCGTCCTCGTCTGGTGACTTTAAGGGAAAGTAAGCACGTGTCTTTGGAGGGAAAATCTGAAAAAGAGAATGCCAAATTAGCGGAGATGAACGCTAAGGTTAAATTACAGGAAGGGAAGGTATTTGCAACTGAATGCATTCTGAAGAAATCAGGAAATGTGCATCGGATGAGAAAGAAAATGCATGTGCATTCGGAATTAAACTAATTAAAGGCAGTCAGAATGGGGTGAGGGTTTTAAGGCAAAGAAATAACTAGTTGGGGAATTTAATCAATATTTTTTGGAAATGTAAAGTATTATATTTCAGTTAGGAAAATGTTAGTTTGACTTGAATTTATTTATGTTATTTGTTTTATATTTTACCATAAATTCTCGCCTATAAACCCTGAAAACAATAGTTTCCCCCAATTAAACTTTAATATACTTTTACCAATATTTCCTTGCCTTAATAACTTTCAAGTTTGCCCTAGGACAATAGACACTTGTGTTTGCCATTCAAATTAAAACAATAAATTGAACCTCATGGCAAATATGCATTTTGGCCCCAAAAACCGAAAAGTAAACATAACATATGGGCCTGTATCAACATCCAGCATTTATTGGCATCTGAAAATATGTATGCTATTTGGGCAGTCGGAATTTAATACTAAATATATGCCAGAAATCCATTAAAGCAAAACCAAAAGCAAATTGAATCAATTTAATGCTATTTTTTCTATTTCCCTTTTAGATAGAATCGGTTGCAGAAATGCAGCAACAGCAACAGAATCAGCAGCCAACGAGCCGTGAAGGAGACGAATTAATCATGTTGGCTTAAACAATTTCCATTTTGTTGGCAAGAAATAAAATTAAACGAGAGTGGAATCCAGCCAGCAAGAGGAGCAGGAGCAAATGATAGCTAACAACTTGGTCAGCATGGAATCGGAACTGGACATAGATGTGGATCTGGACCTGGATAAGTCTCTTCCAAGCCCCCTCAACATCACACAGGCACTCTGGGACATGGCCATGCTGGCCACTTCCACCCAGTGGTCCCTCCTGGACTCGGACTTCTCCACCGGCTTTGAGAACCTCAGCGGTCTGGCGTCAACGGAAACGCCCTACGTGCCCTATGGCCGACGGCCGGAAACCTACATCGTGCCCATCTTGTTTGCCCTGATCTTCGTCGTCGGCGTCCTGGGCAATGGGACACTGATTGTGGTCTTCCTCAGCGTGCGCCAGATGCGGAATGTTCCAAACACGTGAGTTTTCACAGGAAAAGTTTGGGTTTTCCAGAGAAAAGTGGGGTATTTAAGACTACAGAGGTTACAGAATAGGTTAGTGGGATACAGGACACCACCTAGTCGTTTCTTGGTACTCGCTGCTCGTTGGAAAATGTATTTTTGATTTATGGCAAACTTAAATTGAATTTAATTATATGCCTGGTGGCGTGTATCTTGCCTGGTGGCGCCAAATTATGCATGCAAGAGGCAAATGTCACGAGGTAGCGATGCCTGGCAAAGGTTCCTTCTCCCCGCTATTTGGTCCCCAAAAGCCATCAGTTAATTAAGTGTACATCCTAGGCAACCAACCAGGCGGCGATGATAATGGTAATGCTGTTACCGCCTCCGCCTGGAAATTGCTTAAAATTTCCCTTTCACTCGGAACTCAAACACACACATTGCAGATCGATTGGCAGCTGTTGAAGCTTTTGCCGGGTTCCTTCTCTTGGATAACTAATTAGTCGTGTGTCTGGTGGAGATTTTTGTACTGCATACATTATTGTGTGCTCCATAAATCAAGTTATGTTGCGGACTGACATATATGTATGCTGGATTAAATATGATTTTCAGGCAGACAATAACCTTATGTCAGAGTTTCTATGTACTGGCTTGGAAGCCAATGAAATTCCTTAAAGGCGCGTCTGAGTTCGAGGATAATTTCTGAGATAGACGAAGCCATTTGAGGGCAATGAAGCGTTATATATAAGGAAATTACTTTAACTGTCTTTTACTTGAACGGGTTTTAAGTTAACGAATTTGTTGACAGGTGGATTTTATTATTGATTGAATTTCTTTGTACTTATTATAATTAATTATTCTGATTGAAGATATTTAGGGGTGATGAAGTGGAATATTAAATATGTTGCTTTAATTAAAAGTATATTAGAAAGGGCTTGGTTTACTACTCTTTGCTTGCTGAAAATTAATTACCCTTTATTAAAGAATAATTCACTTTTAAGGCTTAGAGAAAGCTGTATGAATTTAAATAAAAATAAAAGGATTCCACAATTTAGATATTCATTAGAACCTTAGAACAGTTTTGGCATTTTTAAAATACATCAAAGACCGCACAAACTACCTTTAAATATCTGTGACACAGAAGAGAGTAAGCTTTACTTTAATACAAGTTGAGCAAGTTAAGAGCTGTATTACTAAGTATGTAGTAATTCTTTTTCACCATGCATCCCCCCAAAAGATTAAAGTAAATAAACTTAAGCACTGTGCTCTCTCCAGAGGCAACAGCTTGGCTCCATCAGGAAGTTTATTAGTGACACGAGTTCATCATTAAAACGATGACCTTCGACAAAGAGAGAGAGGATGCTGTGCCTGGTGGCTGCTTGTGATGGCCTCTAGGGGCTTCTGGCCAATTAAAACATTCCACATTGTTGGTGGAAGTGGACACTAGTAGTGCAGCCAGCGAACCACTTAAAGCCGGACGTATTAGCCACTTTAACCTGGTCAGGGAGCCGCGCATACGGTAAACCATGAATCCGATTTGCGATGAGCTTAATTCACATAAAACTCGCTTGGCGCATTTCACCAAAGGCTAACAGCAAATGTCAACTGATCAAATTACGCTGAAATTGCATTTCGTTACTCCGGAAACTCTTGGCTTTAAAAGTGCCAAGTGCTCGAGAGGATTGGAGGACCAGCGAGACCGAGTCTCGGCCCAGACCCTTATCGGCTTTTGCCCGGGGGCCACAAAAACGTAATTTGGTGTTGCATTTCCTCTGAAAGCCAGAACGTGGCAAACAAAGTGCCACATGCAGCTTATTTATGGTAAGCGGGAGCGCGGAGAGAGAGGTTGGGATAAGGGCGAAATTACTATATGAGATCACGACCAGAATTGCCACTGTTTGCAATTTATTCGCTGCCACTGTGTGGTCTTAAGTGTGCCAAAGGCACAGGCAGGCAGAGGAGCCCAAATACAAAAATAGTTAAATTTAACTTTCTTTTGTCTGGGCGAGGCAGCGAAGAGGGTGGTTTGATGAGTTGGAAATAACGTATAGAATTAAAATAAATCATTATCAGATTAGTATATTTCTCAAGCTCTAGATATTATTATATTATTAAACATTCCAAGTGAAACATTTTTTTTTTTGATAAAAATATTTTTGTAAAAACGCAAAAAACACATAAGAAAAAATGTATACTTGGTTTGCTGGATACATGAACACCCAACAGCAACCGGAAGTCGGAGAGGGAATCCCCCAGAGCCCGGTCCTCCAGAAGAAAATGAAGATCCAAACCAGAAAGCTCAAAAGTACCAGCGGCTAAAAGCCAAAACGTGTAGCTCCCAAGCGCCGGACTCCACCCGCCGGATACACAGGGATCTGACGGGGAGGCATTTGGGAGCCGGGTTCTCCATGGAGGTGCAGCGAGCGGTGGAGCCCCGACATCAGCAGGTTCCATGGGAGCAACCTCAGCAGGTTCCATGGGCCCAAGGTCAGCAGGTTCCCTGGGCCCAACACCAGCAGGTTCCATGGGAGCAACCTCAGCAGGTTCCATGGGAGTATCAGTTTTAGTCCCATATCTCCAGCGGGAGCAACACCCATATAAGCAAGAACTCCAGCAGTATTTAAAGGGACCTGGCCTGAACGCACTTCATCCTATATAAAAAGAATTGATAGAAATACAAAAATTGAATGAATATCAAAAAATTTAAAGTGTTGATTTTGTGTTAAGCAAAAGGAGTTTTATACTAAAACAAAAAGAACAGAGCTTGCTAAGATATTAAATATTATTTGTAGCTCTAAATAACTTAGGGAATGGTCTTAAAAAATACTAAAGATACTCGTTTTATGAATTATATTTATTGAATTAAGGGCTTACTTAGTTCTCCATGGAGGTGCAGCGCGCGGTGGAGCCCCAACATCAGCAGGTTCCATGGGAGCAACCTCAGCAGGTTCCATGGGACCTCAGCAGTCCCATATCTCCAGCGGGAGCAACACCCCTATAAGCAAGAACTCTAGCAGCATTTAGAGGGACCTGGCCTAAACGCACTTCATCCTATATAAAAAGAATTTATAGAAAAACAAAATTGGAATGAATATCAAAAAATTGTAAGTGATTGAGACTTGTGTGTTCAGAAAAAAGGAGTTTTATACTAAAACAAAGAGAACAGAGCTTGCTAAGAGATTAAATTAAATTAAGGGCCTACTTAGTTTCTTTGTACTTTAACCGAACCCAAAAGTCCACAGTACTTACCAAACTCCCCTCTTCCGCTCCACTTAATTCGGCTTTTGTTAGATAAATCAATTTTAATGGTCATTGTATTACCCTGTCCCCAGTCAGCATCAGCAGTTGTTGCAAGTGTCGCTCTATCCCCTCTAAATATATATTCAAAATTTGCCTAAAACTTTGCCAACATAAATCAAGCAAAAGTGCCACATTTTTATCACACTTCAAGGACACGTGCTAGCCAAGGCACACAAAAAAAAAGGATGAGCAGTCAGACAGCCTGCTTATCTCAAAAAATGAAGCATAAATCCATGGGATTCCCTTCGCTTTATTCTCCCCCAAGAGAGAAGGGTGTGACTCTGACTTTAAATTTCTTCTTTCAGCTATATTTTGTCCCTGGCCCTAGCGGATCTGCTGGTTATTATCACCACAGTGCCCCTGGCCTCCACTGTCTACACCGTGGAGTACTGGCCCTTTGGCAGCTTCCTCTGCAGTCTCTCGGAGTTTATGAAGGATGTGTCCATCGGAGTATCGGTCTTCACGCTGACAGCTCTGTCGGGGGATCGATATTTTGCCATTGTGGATCCGCTGAGAAAGTTCCATGCTCATGGTAGGTAAAATATCAGAGTAAAAAAAGTTTTAGATATTTTTTATATTTAATATATTAATTTTAGGAGGCGGTCGCCGTGCCACCAGAATGACCCTGGCCACAGCGGTCTCCATTTGGCTGCTGGCCATCCTCTGTGGCATGCCAGCCCTGCTGGGCAGTAACCTCAAGGTAGTTAATCCGGATCTTAAATATTACATCTTTATTAATTCCTGATTCACATTTCCTTCTTCCTTGACAGAACTTTGGCATTAACAAGCAGTCCATTGTCATCTGCTATCCCTATCCGGAGGAGTGGGGCCCCAACTATCCCAAGACCATGGTGATGCTGCACTTCCTGGTCTACTATGCCATACCCCTGGTGGTCATAGCCGTCTTCTACGTGCTCATTGCCCTCCATCTCATGTACTCGGCCAGCGTGCCCGGCGAGATCCAGGGAGCCGTTCGTCAGGTGAGAGCACGTAACTCAATTTATGCCTTCTAAAACGTATTCATAATTGAAATCAATCATTGAACCCTAAAGCTGTAAAAAAAAGGGAACACCACGAAAGTGAATTATAAACTTTTCTAGGTTAGGAAAAAGTGTCTGCAAAACTTTGCCCTTTCTGCTGGGCGGCATAAAATATTCATATTAACTTGACCAACGCTCTCGAATTCCAACTCAATTGGTTGGAAAATAAATTGAGGAACTTTTGAGAGAAAAAAGTACATAAAAAACATGTGTTCCAATCAATAGAAATTCCTTGTGTACAGAGCAAGTGTATTATATGTCAGGTGTAAATTGTGGGGGATTATATTTCCAGGTTTGTTAGAAGTTTTTCTGCTTTTATTTATGTTTTTTTTTTGTGGTTCTTTGTGATTTCTTTGTGGCTTCTTCATGCATTTAATTCTTTATATCTGCGAAAGTTTTGTTTACCACAAAAGTTTACTTGGAACTGTTATTTATTGAAGCCTAATAAGCTGCTCAAGGACACGAAATGAATGTTAGCTTAATAAATAAGGCAGGAGACTCTTTAAACTTAATGGGAAAACAAATTAGGAAACGAAAGAAATGTTGTATAATTTTTAAAATAATTTAAAGAGGAATTTTAGCTTTACTATGATTCTGTAATATGGGTATATTAATTTCTGTGATATTCCAGCAGTTTTAATTAATTTAAATATACTTAGTATATACATATATATATTTTAAGGGATAGTAATTTTGTAAAAGGGCATACAAACTTTCGGTGTCCTTTAGCATTTTATTTATCCTTTTCTCACATCGCTTAGCATAACTTTTGTTTCTGCTTTCATTTCAGGTTCGTGCCCGACGCAAGGTGGCCGTCACCGTGCTGGCCTTCGTTGTCATCTTCGGCATTTGCTTTCTTCCCTACCACGTCTTCTTCCTCTGGTTCTACTTCTGGTGAGTCCTGCTCCTCCTCGGCCTTATTCTCCACTTCCCTAGTTTCTAAACATGCAGAGAAGGGGTCCCTGCTGCTGTTGCTCATGAATGAATGGATGGAAAGTCAATTTGTCAAGCGGATAAAAGGGAACCTGCCAGCAGCAAAGGATATAGAGTACACACATGGCTCACAAAGGAGTCGAGGCGAAGCGAGGGTCCTGCGTATGAGTAATGTTGTTGCCATTTGTCCGACACTTGTTCGCCTGCCGGACAATCGATTTACCCGCTGATATCTCCATTATGGGTGCTTTGGGGAGGCTGCAACATAACTCCGTATTCCTCCCCATTTTATGCTTCTGTTTGTGTCTTAAATCACGTACTTTTTTTTTGTGATATTGTTACAGGCCCACCGCCCAGGACGATTACAATACGTTCTGGCATGTCCTGCGCATCGTCGCCTACTGCATGTCCTTCGCCAATAGCTGCGCCAATCCCGTGGCCCTGTACTTCGTGAGCGGCGCCTTTCGCAAGCATTTCAATAGGTATTTGTTCGTTCACATCAATCCACCAGCCGCATAGCCGACTATACGATGCTCGGTACTGGGTACTCGCTAGTCGGTAAATCAATAAACAATCTGTAGCCCCGTAACTGTAAGCGTAAGCCAACTGCCATTCGTTTATCTCTCTCTCTAAACAAAACCCATAACTTCCGAATAACAAAAAGAAAAAAAACCGAAAAAACAGATACATTTGAGCCAACATGCGTGACCTGAAAGTTCCACAGAGTTTTTTAGCATAAACATTCCATAGTTTGGTTGTCAATTTCATATTTTGAACGTGAGCTGGAAATTCCTTTGATTTGTTCTTATTTTATGCCAAAGTTTTTTTGTATTTTTCTTCTCTTTAAACTCTCCCGTCTTTTGGTCAGTTTTATTGATTTAAAAATTGCCTGATTGTCTGTTAAAAAAAATATGATTTATGAACGACTGAGAGTTCCGCTGCATTTTTAATTAATGAGAAAATCAATGCAGTGTTTCAGCTTCAATGAAAACTTTAATTCAATTACTTTTTAAATTATTTTGTTTGCAAACTGTGGAACATATCGTGCATCCACTCTCCCTTTTTATTGGTTTGATTTTGGATAATATTTCTCTCAACTTTCATTGAACCACACACATTGACCAAGTGCACAAGTTCCTTTCGATATGAGTATCTGCTCTCAAATTGCAATCTGGAATTGTTTGTTGCTCCCGCATGAGCTCACAAAATGGCACTCACCCACGACTGCACAGAGAAAAAATAAGGCAAAAGGTCTATAAAATAATTAAGATGTATTTTTAATACATTATTAAAAAGTAATAAGAATTTCTTTAATGAAAAAAATATTTAAAAGGTATTGTTAAAGCAAATCTTTAATAAATCACCAAAAATTACATTTAAGATTTGAAATCATTTAAAAAGCAGCTCAAAAGTATGCAATAATATATTTGTGGTCCATATGGTAAATTTTAATATTTTGTAGCATACTTTTGAGCTTATTTTTAGTTACTCTAAAGCCCACCGAGAATTCAATGGCAACTGTGTATATTTAAATAGTAGTAGTAGTAAATTTAAAAGTAATAATAATAATACATAATAATTACAGCATTAAAAAAGCTTATTGCTAGTATTTTTCCTCTGTGTACGAACATAAACACACCGAACACACACGCCGACACACATAGACAAGTGAATTTTATGAAATATTCTGTATGAAACGCGAATCTACTTCCCCTTTCACGCTCTACCCCGTTCCTCCGCCACTTCCCATCCCGCTTTTCCGCCTCCATTCCGGCAGATATCTGTTCTGCCGCGGAGCCAGCGGACGGCGCAAGAAGCGCGGCCAGCATGACACCTTCTGCATGCACCGGGACACCTCGCTGACCAGCACCGCCTCGAAGCGCTACCAGTCGCGTCACTCCTGCTACCAGAGCACCATTCGCAGGTGAGTTGACGGTGCCAAGGGCCATGTTCTCCCAGATCTCAGAGCCTGAAAAATTCTGGAATTCCCATCCTTCATCCGCCCGAACAATGGACAGCTGTCGCCTGCAGGAGACAACGATAACCACGCTGCCGAACGGAGGCAATCAGAACGGTGCTCCCATTTCTGCCGTGGACCTGGCTCCCTTGGCCATGCCCATGGTCCCTTCCTCGGGCCACAATGACGCCCCTCCGCCGGGCTACGAAATTGCGGCGCTCAACGAATTTGGCCAGCAGCAGCAGCACCATCAGCGTTCGCACCACCCACCCAGGTTCCAGGAGTCGCTGCTGAATTGAAATGGCAGGACCAAGAGCCCGCTCTCAAACGGAGTTTACAGGAAGTCAGGCAGCTGAACGCTCTATCAAGATCAAATAGTAGTTAAAGCCGAGGTTTTCACCTTCAGAGATTTAATTGTCATTGAGAATTTATAGAATTTAAAGCAGGAAAGCTTTGTGTAAATTATATAAAATCTATGAAGGTAAATTCTTTAAGGCTTTCTTATAAAAATATTATATAACAGTCATTGGATAATCTGTGAAACATTAAGAAATTTACGTTAACACTGTAACACTCCTTAAATATAAAATAATCTTCTGTAAGCCCGATTAACAGGTAATTAATTCGTGCTAAAAAATCAAAGAGGTGTAACAGGCCTATTCAAATAATCAAACTTTGGTCACACTGATCGATCAGGCGCTCTATGGAAAGAAAGAGCTTAGAGAGAGTCAAGAAGCTAAGAAAGCGTCCGATACCCCTTTAGTAAACCTTCATGAACTGTAAATAGAAATTAAATGTTTTTATGCCTGTCAAGGCTCTAGTCATAGAGTTTAAGCCTAAATGTTAACTGTGTCTGTTCCAAACTAAAGTATTGCAGCCGTGGCACGGCGTTAAGCTAAACACCTTAATGCGTATAAAATAAAATATATTAGAAGAAGGATACCCCATTTTATAGCTAATCACTAAAGAAACTTTGTAAATACATTTGTATGTGCCAGCATCTAGTTGAAAATAAATGTAAATTGTGCGTTAGAAACTTTGTTTCCATCTGTCGCCAAGTCGCTGTCGCTTCCCGGAAAAGTCACTCTTCGAAGCCACACGAGCTGTGACAGTGAGAACACCCGAAAACCAGCAGCGTGAACAAGTCATGGAAATTTATGGGAAATTAAATTACTTACAGACCATCCATCTGTGGCAGCTTGTGGACAACTTTAAGGAGCGGCCTGGACTAAAGGAAAAACTTTGTCTCCTTGCGAGCAAAACAACAAAGCTGGCCGGTCGTGACCTGGAGAAAAAAGGGAAAACGGGAAAGCGACTCCCTGCGGTTCGACGTGGACTCTGCCTGGGACATTCGGGGGAGATTAATTGGTTTAGCCGCAGGCACAAAAAGGTGAAATCGGAGTCACAACTTAATCTCGTTCACTTCAAACAAATTGCTGCGCCATTTTCGAGCCGGATTTCGGGTTCGAATCTGCAGATTTTTGGGCGGAAAACAGTCCTGAAACAGTCGTGGGAGTTGCCTGCAGTATTAAAAAGCCATTTTGGGATGTTTTTTGAGTGAGGCAACCCTTTGACATATTTCAGGCTTAGATTGATCTTTAATCGAGATATGAAACGTGATTTTTGGACCCTTTTTTTGGGGCGAGCTTTGCTTGTTGAATTATCCATAAGTTTTTAGTTGGGGTTTTTCCTTATAGAGTAAGTTTTCTGAGAAATGGTTTAGGGAAATTTCTTACCTTGATTTATAGACCTTAGTTATGGAAGGATTTTTGTTTTTATTATTAGGCCCTATATCGTTGTTATTTATTATTTAATTATTAAAAGAAATTCGAAGTTGAATTGAAATCAATTTAAATGGTGTCTAAAAGTATGCTACAAAATTTTTACACATAAATTTACAGTGATTGTAAAACCTCAAATGTTCCATTGCATACTTTTTGACACTTTTTAAAATAGCTTTCATAGCAATTTCTGTGGCACCCCTGTTAAAGCGTTTATTAACTTGATGAAGGACATTTATTTCAGACAAAACGTTGACAGTCTCACTTGCTGTGAAACTAGATATCAGATATAAAATCTGTTGATGGATCATTTAGCTAAGCTTTTACATTTATAAAGACCTTAAGAAATTCCTTAGCTTTGATGAGTGCCATCAGAGTGCATGCCATGCCTGCTCATAATGCCACATTGGCCTTCATCTTCGGCTCTTCATCTCTACGTTTCCTGAATCAATTTCCGGCCATTTCGATGATGATTTTGCGGCCGTAAGTGCCGATGAAATGTGCCATCAAGTCAATCAGCTTAAATCGGACGCACATTGGCGTCATTATTTACTGGGAAGCCCTTTTGCGTGGGCCCCGACAGATTCGACAGATACAGAAATTAAATTAACTCATGAAAATGTCGGGCGCGTCGGCGGCCTGCAAGCTACGTGCCGAGGATTTCCCTGCGACTCCTTTTGCATGTCTAGGATCTTGGTGACAGCCGTTATCTCTAGCCTGGCAGCTAGACTTTTCTCTCTTCTTTTTGTGGATATATACATTCTCTATTTCTGTTTATTCGCGCTGCTCATTTTTAATAAACCGGCTTGCGGTGCTCATGCGGCATTTCAGCGACCACGTCAAGTTGTCATCAAGCCAAGTCGAGTGCTTATCCCGGCTTTATTAACTGTCCAAAGTGTTTGTAGCTGCTTCTTCTGCTTCTCGGCTCGTCGTTGTCCTTTGGCTCAGGACGAGCGGCATCCGCGGCATCTTGACTTTATTTTTTTTTACATTTTTCCTCCTGTTTCTGCGCATTTCGAGGTTTCGAATTTCAAGCTCATCTTTTGTGTTATTTTTAAATTTAGTCTGGCGGAAATTTAATTTTGGTTGCGTTTGCAATTGGAAATATTTGTAACCACATTCCGGTCTAATTAGCCATCAGGTTTGCGGATTAAAATTTCTGGCAATTAATGCATTCGGCCATAATTAACTTATGCCTCAGCGAGTGCTGCGGGTTAATTTAATACCCTTGTATTAGTTAGTAATTTATTTAAGATAAATATCGATTTGTCAGGCTATTAATTATTAGTTGCACAAAGCTTTGGTTGAAATTAATTGTAAGCTGTTGAAATAAAGTTAAAGCTGTCTTTAATAAATATCTGGTTCCTTCTCCCCCATTTTTCCGTAATGGCCTTTAGTCTCTCTTTTGTTGGCCAATTAAACAGCCATAAGACGTTTGTTTAATTCAGCACTTCTTGGCTAAACGGCCATTAATATTAATTTAAGTTAGAGACTAGCGCCAAGTGTCTTGACACTTGAAAATCGCACAAAAACAAATGCCAAGTCGTAATGAGGAGTACAATAACACCGCAGCAACACGCAAATAAAAACAAACACAAACATGGCAATGGCAACGGCAATAACAATAATAAAGGCCTTATAAACCATGTGAGGGGTGGTTTTAGAGGGGGCTTCTGGGGTGTTTCTTGGAGTGTGAGAAATGAAGAAGCATTGGCGTGGTAAATAAATAAAACGATTTCGGGGAACGAGGAAATGTAAACACACAGAAGTCCTCAAAGGTGCAAAGCACGGCGGCTTAACGGCATTCCATGTGTGAAAAGCGGGTAAGGAAAATGCGAGGGGGAAAGTCGGCGTGACGAAGAGTCTCAGACCCTACTAATCGTAAATTGCCAGGCATACATATAGTGCTAATCTTCACTCGCATACACACACACATATTAGGGGCATAAAAATTGGCACTCAATAAGCAAGAGGGCACTTTTGGGTCGCTTTTCCTTCCTTTACGTTTCCACCTCCCTTCGAGGACACGTATATACATATGTTTATGCGTGGGCGTTTCCCCCTGTCGCCAGGAGGCTTTCCTCGGCGACGCTGAGACGGCATCGTCTAGCTCCCGAGGCCTCCTGCATTTTAAATGCCTAAATGCGATACAAATAATAATCATAAAAAGCCGATCGAATGGGTAAACACTCCTATATAGACGCATGTGTGTTGATGACAAAGGCTCTTAAGCGCTTTAGGCTTAATTAAACTGAATTATGGGCTACTCGGTATGGTAAGCTTGTCAATAAAGATTTAATCGGTGTTAATAAGTATGTAATTACACATTAATCAAGGCTTAGCACATTGTTAGGTCTAAGAAACTTGAGTGATGTAAGTAAATATTTATGTGGCTTGTTTTAGAGAATATAATCAAGAATTACTTATTTAAATCATTAACAAATCTTTATTATACTCTACAACTTTAATGAGTACGAAAGTCCAAAGCACACAAGAGGCCTTTTCAGCATCGACGCATATAAGAGATGGAAAATGATCAAAGTTTAAGCAAAAATCGATTATAAATCGATAAACATCACTGTACATCACTCCACCTCTAGCACAAAAACTATTAGGTTTACACTAGAATTTCTAACGAATATTTCCACTATAATTCCTAACTGATTCCATTTTTGATGGCAAGATTTATGTATTATTGACTTTAAGTGGTGCTTAAATCATTTTTTTTTACATCAACCCAAGTTACAAATTTTTTTCTATTACAAAAAATAACTATATTAACTAAGTGCTCTTTACACACCCCAGAAATAAATCTCATTTCCAGTCCTTCGAGAGCAACAATCAATCACAAATCAAAAACAGTAATCAATAATCCAAATTCACAAGCAAATAGGCCCAATGATTTATGTTGATTGGTATAAGGTACAAATTAAACCGCATTCATATATGTATATATGTGAGGGCTCTTTCTAAAAATACATATATTCAGATGCTTAAATATATTCTCTGCAAATATTTTACCATTCACAGTTTATGGTCCCGGCAACCCAAAGGCCAAATGCCAGGCCGAAAATCACCACCTGCTGATTTATATTAAGTTGGAATTATACAAGCGTGCCAGGACCTACAGCCTCTTGCCTCCGAGTCCCCCAAAACCCCAATCCCACGTCCAGCTTGGCCACTCCCTATCCCTGTATCGGTCATTCCTTTCCCGCACTTAACCTCGGATGTGAGTCTATTTTAAGCATTTACAACTTTATGGCCAACGGTCAAGGGGCAGGAGCTGGAGCTAGACCCCAGGAGAGCCAGACTTTAAGCTCCTTTCGAGGGCAATCACAGTTGGCGGTTGACAAATGCCACAAGAGCCACCCACGCCACCTCGGTTTGGCTGCCGAGTGTAATCCTAGAGCTTCGAGATTCGGCAGGGGCTGCGATTTTCGCCAGCTAATTGCCGAGGAAGTAGAAGAGGCATGCCTCAAAAATCCGACACCAGGCTGGATGGAGTCCCCATCATTAGGCAAACAGAAGAGGAGGAGCAGCTAGTCTTCACCTGGCATTTTGGGTGACATTAAGCATACGCCTCGTGTGGCCGGGCTGGAATTTAATTAACTTGGCAACCCGAGAACCCGAGATTGGAGTTTCCAAGCTGCCAAGTATTCAAATTAAGTGTCTTTGCAATCCTCAGTCACACATATGGCGGTGCCAATCGAAGGATTGCCATTATCCCCACTTCAAATGGCTGACGTTGATGGCTGGCGGAAGAATAAACCAAGTTTAGAGGGCATAAAATAAACGGATACCCACTACGGTCAACCGGGGGGACAAGTGCCATGTGCTTCTGGGCCACTCAACCCGGCCAGAGTCACGGAACCCGTAGGAGGGACTTCGGCTGAGCAAATAGTAAAAAGGACATTCGCCCGAATTGTCACATTCGTTCGCTTAACTGAATGGGGGACAGCCGCAAAAGATTAAACGGCCCTCGATTTATGCCGACAGACAGAACAAAGACGCAGGACGCGGGAATTTATTCAAAGATGCTCTAAAAAGGAGCCACCAACAATCCTTTGTTTGGAACGTCAAAGGTCAAATGGTTTTAAATATCTTTGCAGACGTGATTGGCGAATGCTTAATGGTTGGGTGGAATTTCTTAAGGATGTTTTTAGTCAATTAATAATAAAAATATTTAGTAAAGTTCCGAGAAAGGGCTTTTCAAATTTCTTAAAAATATTATGTTTTTAAACCCTTAGTGTTCCTGAAAGGCTTCTGTTAATTTTCTTTAAAATTCCTACATCAATTCATTAAATCTTTTAAGACTTGCCAATTCTTTCTTAAAGTACTTTTCCTTTAATCTCAAAAAATGTTCAGGCCAACATAAATCTCCCTAAACTTTCAGCCAAGTTCTCCAGCTTAAATAATGGCCCAAATTCCCAATTATTCAATTCATAAATCCCCAAAGTCAAAGTCATTCTTTTGTTTATACAAAATTCTTGTACTTCCACTTGAAAACATCAGAAAAGTGACCAAAAACTGGCACTTGTCTAATTAATTTCCATTTCAATTTTGACTTGTGATATCGGGACCCCAATCGCTGGCCAGACTTGCCCCAAAAAAGCAAACGACGAGGCGTCCAAATGGCGAACTTTGGAGTCCTGATAAAAATAAATCTCTCTTTTTTCGTTTCGTTGATTTTATTTGTTTGCTGCTGTAAATCTGGTTCTAGGGCAGAAGTGAGCATGAACCCTTTTCAATCAAATTAGCCATAGTCAGTGGAGCAATTCCATCATAGCCCGAGCAGCAGATGATAGAAATTCTCGATGGGATTGGGCAGGGGCTGGGGCCTCGGGTTATATGGAGCTGCGAGTGATGGAAATATTTGATTATCAGCTGAATTGAAAAGAAAGAGATAAACAAGATTGAAATAATGTTTTGAGTGATGCGATTTTGTAATTAATTTAAATATTTCAAGTGTTCTTTGTGACCTTTATTTAATTCTTCATTTAAACCTCTTTTTAAATGGCTTAAACTTTAAAGGTGAATATCAAAGGCAACTGACTCATCCTGACCCACAAACTGAAAGTCAAATATGGGACATCTGTCTGACCAAGTTTACCCTTTAACCCCGTTTCCTTTTCTTTTTTTCGAGACCTTTGAATGTCAATGTAGTTGTGTGTGGCAACAATTGCCCTCAACTCCTGCCTTTTTACTTTGGAATTGGCAGCTGTCCTGACATTTTGGCCAAAAGAGCAGCAATTGCGCTGACAACAACTTTTGGCCAAATCATGGGCTGCTCATTTGTCAGCGGGAAAGGGGATGAGAGGCGCCACCATTATGGTTACTAAAACTCCTCAGAAACCCACAGAAACTTCTCCGAAAACTCAAGCAAACTTTTAAACCAACAAATCCAGTTTGGTTTTTGAACAAAAGTTTCGAAATGAGAGGAGCTTTTGTTTTCGCTTCCGTTTCCGGTCGCCTGCATGCAAAATAATGACAAATCGCCGACTGAATTGTGCCCTAAGTACGTGATTGAGGTCTCGCTTTCAGGCAACCCGTCTCCCGCCTCCCTAGTCTGTGCTCCTCCTTTATTCCCTGGCAGGAATTCAAGTTATGACATTTAAAGGGTTCACATGTGTTTCGGACGCCTCACGTATTATCGACATGTTAACAAGGCACACTGAAATATGCATAACCCCCTAGGCGAACAATAGATATATAGTTTGTGGTTTAAGCTCTTGAATAAGAGAAGGAAAATCAGAGAAAAATACTAGCTAAGGAATATTTCAGGCTGTGATTTCAAGGAAGAACCGTTTCTAAAATTTAGGAGAAGCCACAAGCCCTAAATAAATAGTAAATGAAACTAGAGCGGTCCCCCAACCACAAGAATATCCAATGTCGAGCACTAAAAAATCATTTTTCCACTCGACTTCACCGCCGCGGTTTTCACAATTTCCCGCAGAAAATGCCAGAGTTCAGAGTTTTACTTTCTAGAAGTAATAAATATATAAAACAAGAGGGGGAACTCTCAAAGAGTTGCCAAAAAAAAGGCGGAGTTATTCCAAGAAAAGCCAAGACAGGTCAGAGACTTGCGAAATACGCGAATTATTAATTCAGTCGAAATATAAATAGCTGTCACAGCTACAAAACAAAAGGGAGATACGATTTGATAAGAGCCCGCGCATAACCTGACATAATAATGTCAGAACAAAAGTATTTTCTCGCATTTTTCGCTGGAAAAATTGTGAAATTGCGTGAAAATTGTCTTGTCAGTGGCAGCTGCCGGCATCTGCGAATAGATTAAAAAATATCAAAAGCAGCAGCATACAGACAGACAGAAATAAAGAACAAACAAGGAGCTAGGCACTTGGCTCTTTGGCACATTCCCATGCTTACTTTCGGGCTACAGGTGGACAACTGAGATCCGGAAGAATCCCTTCCCGGGGCGATTACATGTCCCAGCAGGGGGACGAAAGAGTTGTGACTGTCACATCACGTCACCATCACATCATTTGCATATCTGCAGTCTCGGTGTTGCGCTTATATCACGCATACGCAGCGTTGGCTTCGATGCCCGATGCAATCGATGCCCTGCAGGCCCTCCTCTTGCCATAGG
Source organism: Drosophila lacteicornis (assembly GCA_008044355.1). Taxonomy (NCBI): domain Eukaryota; kingdom Metazoa; phylum Arthropoda; class Insecta; order Diptera; family Drosophilidae; genus Drosophila; species Drosophila lacteicornis. The sequence goes on from VNKF01004772.1 coordinate 176,127, forward strand.
ATTGCCGTTCCTAGTCCTTCCGCATGCCATAGCCTTGCGACAATAAAGCTTTATGTGAGACAGGGGCAGCTGTCGTCAATCAAAGGATACTCCTCGGTTCCCCTCGCTCCGTGAGAGCAAACTCTGGCCTGTTTGGCTTTGTAATTTATTTGCCATGCTCGAGATTTGACTTAAAGTGGGTTCAAACCGCACGATTTGGGGCCATGACATATGATAAGGGAAATCGACCTAATTTGCGCGTCCTCAGTTGGCCCAAATAAAGTTGGTAGTTGGAAATTGGTTAAGAGACCTGAAAGTTAATTTACATTTTCTGAGAGCAGCTCTAGGTTAACTTATTTAAAGGAAACTTTACCTTTCTTACTTTTTGTTGTGCTGGTAAATAAAATAATAAATTATCTTTAAAATTTTGAATTTAAAACACAACGAGTAAAGCTTTTAACCGACTTTTAGTTAAAGTCTCGACTGAATTAACAAAAATTTTCAATGTTTCGATAGGCATGTATAAAAAAGTCAAATGTTATACATACATTTCTACATGTAAAAACAAGGGCACGCCAGGGGTCGCCAGTGTATGGGTAAGCCTTTTGTGTAGGTGTCGCCCCTGCATGCTTAAGCAAGTAAGAAAGCTACAGTCGAGTAAGCTCGACTGTGAGATACCCAATAGCAAAAGATTTTGTGCTTTAAATAAGAAGAAGTATGCTGCATTCTTTTCACACAGTTTTTGAGTTCTCTATTCTGATAAAAATAAAAATGTTAAAGCCGCATGAATGTATCCAATGTCGTACCTGGTATTAAAAGTGTGTAAAAAGTATGTAAACTTTGTGTTTCTGTAGTAAAAACCAATGTTTTTTTTATATCCCCGCTTGGAGCCCGTAATGCAGACGCCAACAGCTGCCACGCGCTCCCGCTTAGCTAAGACCGTCTCTCATTGTCTCTCTTTCTCCCAGACTCTCTTCCGGAGCGGCACTCTCTCGGGCACTTGTCTTGGCCAAAACGTGTTTTGGCCACCAGCTCGCTTGAGGCTTGGAGGTTCAGCTCGGTGCCATTCTTCAGTTCGATTCGAATCGCGTCTAAGCTCGGTTGTTGCCGCCGGTCGCCGATCTGTGTTTCTGTTGTGTCTGTTGGCCAAGTGAATGTCACTCGATTGCAGGCAAAACAATCCAATATCGTCCATTTCCAGTGGGTGATATGTAAGTGCGATCGCAGCTCTCTTTCCCGCTCTCTCCCTGGGCGAGCGGAGCAAGTGCGTCGAAAGATTGAAGATTTGCTGCCAAGCGGGTTTGGATTTCAATTTCGGTCTTCGGGATTTTCGTTTGTCTTTTTCACGTATGCAAAGCGCGTACTTTTGCATTACCGTTGTCGCGTCGCGTCATAAAAAGTGACCACGCCCCCTCTAAAAAAGAAACACAACCGAACCGCCTACCGGGATCTCCTAATCAATCGGTGATTACCTGTGGAAAATTTCACTTTGCGCCGAAAGCTAGTTTTTGCATACACACGGAGAAAAAGCGGATACTACAAAGCGGAGAAATATATAATTAAACCAAAAAATAAAACTGTTATTAAGAAAATTCTCTGAGACTTAAAATCAAGACAAATATAATAAAATTCGTACTAAAAATATGAAATTACGGAAACCCTTTTGAAAATAATATGTTGCTCTAAAACTTTGATCTTTGTGATACAGAAAATACATTAATTTGTGTTTAATTCAACAATTAACTGGAGCTTTCAGTGCGCCAACTTGGACTTGCACTCGTTTTCTTAAAACCCTGGCTATATAGTCATCCATCTAACATTATATAGATAGCATTGAGATTCTCGAGTGTGGAATTAACATAAAGTTTTACCCCCCGGCTGGCCTCCAATTAGAAACTGCCATAAATGCATAAGAATTGTGCAGTTGAAGTCCATTCATAAGACTTAATTAAGAATTATTAATTTTTTTAATTGCCAGCACGCAAGCCAAGGTCATTGGCTGATAGATAAAATGCGATATTTTTCCAGAAGTTTTCCCTCCCTCACCTGCCCACAACAGATAAATAAATAGAAATGACAGCCACAAACTAATCGAAAGAAAAAATCACATAAATAATTGCAAGAAACAAAAAACATAAATAAAGACAAAAGCCAAAGGCAAACAAAAAAGCAAACCTCCAGCCAAGATATATTATATATGCTTTCGTGTTTATATAGCAAAGACAGAGACTCAAGGTGAATGTTGCCATTATTTTTTGACAGAGTGCTCGAGAGCAACAAGTGAAAATTTATTGAGAGGTTGTTCGCGTGCTGGACGAGCGAAATAAGAGACTTGATGCCAAAAATCAACGCCAAATAAATGTCATTAAATAGTACATTAATTTAAAAACCAAATAGAAATTAAGAAAATAAATAATCATTGGCTAATTTGGTTAATGAGAAAGAACCACAATAAATAACATAGACTAGCAGGGGAATCCCAGAATAGTTTCGTATTTATATTGATAGAATGTTCAGATTTTAGCTTAAAATTTGTATTCTACTTTTAACGAGAAATATATTTCAGATAACTGAGATAAACTTCTCAGTTTCAAGCTCTCCCAAACACAGAGAACTTAGCCTACTCACACACAATTCTAGTTAGCCATCATACGCACCGTTGGCGTTTTAGCCTTGAACTTTTCCATTAAGACAACACAGCTTGCTTCTAAAAAAGGCAACAAAGAGAAAGAAACTCGCATTATTATTAATTATATTTTAACGGTAACGTAAAGCGAGCTCTCCGCCAAAATGTTTTGAATAACTTCCAGAAAGAAACCCGTCCGACAGCCTCCCCAAAAACAATTTCTTGCTCTTGACTTAAAATTCGCCAGCAAAACCATCAATAAAAATATATAAAAAAAGCCACAGCAAAATGCAAATACTGGACAGCAAATAATTTAACGATAATTTACAAAACGCTCCAGGCAAAAACAAAAACAACCAAATTTAATAAGAAAACCAGTCGTCAAAAAAGTAAAAAACAAAATTGCAAATTACAAAATAAGGCCGTTCGGTTAGTAACGAAAATGTCTGGCAGAGTGAAGCTGCCTTTGGGCAGCCGCAGCTTCTTTTTCTTCGTCACCATCTGCTGCGGCAGCTGCCTCATCTTCTTCGCCAGCGCACAAGGTGAGTGAGTTTTACATATGGTTTTTATTTCGTATCTCTCTTTTATTTTACGATGTTTATGCACCACAAGACAAAAAGCTTAATTTAAGTCATATTCTGCCATCTCGCGGGCACAGATTTTCGGATTTTGAACAGCAGAAAACCCCCAAAGATCTCTGTCTGAATCACCCCGCGCTAATTTATCTCTCTTTAAGCCGTGTGAGATCGGTGTCGGTGTCTCTTACAAGCCGGAACTCTCCGAAGGTCGGGAGTCTCCGAATCAAAAGAACGACGACAGTAAATGCGTGTTCAAAATTAAAATCTCCAAATTAAAGCGGCGACTTGGGCTGAATTGTCACAATAAAAGAAACGGATGCTTAGTAATAAAGCCCGAAGAAAAACAAAAACACACCGAAAGCTTCCGGACAGCAAATGCCACTAACTGTCAACCAATTTGCAGTTCAACAAATACGAGTAACTCCTTCGACTGGATCGAGTGTCAGTCACAAATTTGGTTGCACCTGCAGTTGATTTTAATGCCCTCGGGGGGCATTCGCTTTTTGACTGGCAAATGTTGACGGCTTTGGCCTTTTTTGGGTAACCTTTTAATGGCTGCACGGGGAAAAATTACACTATTATTGAGATAACCTGTTTTTGGAGGTATCTCTAAGCTTTATAATAATTTTATTTGTTTTTCCTTTGATTTATCACAAAAATAAACATTTTTATGGTATTTATTGATATTAAAATCATGTTATTCGCATAAAAAATAATCTTTAAAACTTGATTTTATAATTTCCCTTGGTTGTATCCGGTTATGAATCACAATATGGTTTTTCTGTGTGTTCTTTTGCATTGGAATGACTTTGTTTTATGCCTTGGAGTGTGTTAAAATGTCAGTAAGTGTCAATAAAGAATTTTTTAGCAGGAATACTTGGTTAAATATTGGGTTAACGGTTGGAAAGTTTGAAGAGAATCGATTGCTAAAGGGTTCTTGGCACAGATTTTTTAAAAGGAACACGGATGTTAAGAGTTCGTGGCACAGATTTTTGTTAAGGAACCCAGATTTCCTTTTCACAAAGCAAGTGCTTTCAGGGGTAAAGCCCGTGTCATTGAACCGAGGATGAGAGTCACGTAAACTTGACATAATATTTACACAATTACAACGAATATCTCCGAATTAATCAGCACAAAGCAAATTTAGGCAACAAAAGGCTGGTAAAAAACAAAGTAAAAAAAAACAAATTAAAACTAAATCTGTTGCATAAGACATCAATATAATACACACAACCTTTCTACTGCCCAGGGGATGCGATGCGCAAGCCGAGACCAAATATTTGTTGGGGCCTTATAAAAAGCGCGAGGAGAGACAAAGCAGCGCTAATAAAATTAACTTGCTAATGAAGCGATGATCACACCGCAGCATTTCTATGAGCTACGGACCCCCAGTATATACAAATATATACATATTGACTTAAATCATTTCGGAGCAGCAAAGAAAACAGAAATCAAGAAAGACAACTTATAAAAATACAAGCTGGGCAGCATTTTTTGTATGCAGAAACATTTTTGTCGCGCGTGTTTCGGCCAAAAAGCAGCAGCAAAGGCAGACGCAGAATGGGAAAACAAGTTTCCAGTTTCTTGGCGGTCCACTATGCAAATGAAACACTAAATACTGGATGCTATACACATGTCCGCCGTCTGTCTGTCTCTCCAATATTTTGTAATATCTCGCGATGAAAACGAAAGTGGAGTGACTTTGAAAAGCGCTCGTCGAACGAAAGCCCCCTAAGCCCCAGAGACCCTTCCAGCTGCCGCCTGCCCTTGTTGTCGTCAGTTTCACTTTTATTCCGTCATGTACCGAGCTGTTAACTCTATCGAATTAAAATAAATTCGCCGCCACTGCCACTGGCTCGTTGTACCGAAAGAAAGTGAAAGAAATGTAAGAGTGCGAGTGCGAGTACGCGCATGTGCACATGGCGACGGAGTTGCGGCACCAGTTTTGCGCTCGAAATCATAACACGGTAATGGCAACAGGTTGGCTGACTTTAACAGTCCCGCTTCTATAACTTGAACTTGCTTGCCTACATTTTAAGGAACCTGAAAGAGAAAATTGTAGGAAAATATTAGGAACCCTTTACTAAAATACCGTTATAGCTAATAAGAAGGATATCAAATTTTAGTCTAGTTCCACCCACAGAAATTACCTAAATAATTAGGTAACCACAAAGCACAATAAAAAAGAACCCCTTGAGGAACTGGAATGTGTATGTTGTGTATGTTTGTCACTGACGATGTGTAAGTTTTGTATTTGTACCACTGAACGAGCAGTATTTCTTTCGAATATATCTAAATGCTTTGTTTTTGCAAGCTCTCCCACCCTACAACATAACCGAAAGATCTTTGTGACTTAAACAAATGGAAACATCTTAATCTAAAATTGTGAGATATTTTCACTTTCAGAGGTACGACTGTAAGTCGAATCTGATTTTGAGTCTCTGGTCCGAAACTCCTTACTTTTCTTCGAATTGTCACACAGCCTTAACTCTTGCCGACTGGCCGAACGTGACGCATTTCTTTTTGGTTTTATTTCAATGAATAAATTCAAATCTTTCGGCCAGAGATGCAGACTCTGTGGAAATAATTGTCAGCTAGGCTTACATACTATACTCATGCAAATTGGCATTTCTGTTGCGCCGTAATGATGGGAAACATGCCAATGACATTGTTTGTCCATCCAACGCGACTCAGGAGGCATAACTGCAGTGAAAAGCGAATTTACATGCGACTTTTGTGCGATTTTTGTGGCCTGAAAAGAAAAGCGCAGATTTTGCCAATGGCCAATTAAAATACATATTCGCATTTCCACCGCCGAGAGCCGAGCATTATTTCCGCTCAGGTTAACTGCACTCGACTCGAAAACCAGTTATTTTTGGCGTCTGGTGAGCCAAAACAAAAAACAGGTGCAACAGCCCCCGTGGCCAGCGGCTTTTTTATATAATGGTCAGCTTTAAAAAGGAGCAATTTCTCAAATAGTTAATAGGCATTGCTAACATAGTTTGGCCGGTCCAGCTCCAAAAAGTTGTTGGTTTTGCGACAATTCAGCTGAGATCAAGTTCCTTGAAAAGCGAACATTTTCCGAATTTCCAGTCTAAAAAGCAGTTAGAGCGGGTTGAATTCCATTGTTTCCTTTAAATGGGGGTTATTAACACTTGCTAATATTTTTCTGAGATTTTTGATATCGTCTAAGGACTTATTTTTAAATTATTTGGAAATAAAACGGTTACATTACAGGAAAAATGCAGAATTTATCTGATGGAAGATGATGATGGTGAAGACAAAAAAGATTGTGCATTTATTCGATTCTTTCGAAGATACTCGATCATTTCTATATTTTTTGCTTATCGATATGGTATCACGTCAAAATATTTAAGCCGCTTTACTCCGGTGGGAGTTCGAATCATAGAATTCTTAAAAAATGCCGTTTATCGCTTAAACACAAGTTGCTCTTACCAATGTTTAAATAATTAAATTTATTGAGAACAAAAACTTTTTTAAGCTTTTTAATATATTTTCTGCTTATCGCGTAAAAACATTGAAAGCGCTTTACTCCGGTAGGAGTTCGAATCATAGAATTCTTAAAAAATGCCGTTTATCGCTTAAACACAAGTTGCTCTTACCAATGTTTAAATAATTAAATTTATTGAGAACAAAAACTCTTGTAAGCTTTTTAATCGTGATCAGCTGATCACGGCCAAAGAGGTGTCACTTCGATCACGTAAGTTGGCAGCACCGATCAAGCTAGACGCCATTGTTGGTTTATTGTTTCTGTGATCAAATTCAAAGAAATTTGTGTTTAAGAAGAAAATCATGTCCAGCGGCGGGTCATCAAAGAAATCCGGTGGCTCTGGGGGTTCCGGTGGCCACTCCAAGTCGAAGAAGTCGGCCACCAGCAATGCGACGCCCATTATCAATCCAGCAGCCCAGCCCGAGTTTCTTGTGGAGAAGATCACTGGAAAGCGTTACTGGAACGGACGTCCCCAGGTGCAGGTGCAGTGGCAAGGCTATCCGCCGGAGGAGAGCACCTGGGAGCCCATGGAGAATATAGGCAACTGTATGGTACTGCTTGCTGATTTCGAGGCGGAGCTTTTCAAGCGAAAGGAACACAAGAAGAGCCTGCAGAAAGTGCTCGACCAGAACAAGGCTAACAGTCCCGCTGCGCCGGCGAGCAAGAAAAAAGGTGCAACCCAAGAACGCCGCCAGGAAATCGGCCAATCGATGGGACCGAAGGCAAATCTTACAAATAGTGGCATTCCCAAGGCCAATGCGGGCCATAAGATGGGTAATCACAAGGAGAATCCACTGGTTAAAAACCCGATCAAGCAGCGTCCTACGTCGTCCATACAATTGAGCGAGTTGAGTGAGGATGACGACCTATTACTGGCCCCTTCTTCATTAGGCAAACGTGCTGCACCACAGGCATCCATGCCTTCAACACTTGGGGGTTGTGATATGGAAATATTATCCAGCGTCTCCTCCAGATCCTCTTCGTCCTCATACCGCTCATCCGGATCGTCATCTGAGTCCTCTGAATCCGGCTGCCAGCCTCTAAGCCTGCTGGCAGGATTAAAGACCGCCAAAAACAAGGAGGAGGCCCTGAAGAGTGTAAGAAAATGACATTAAATTGTATTCTATATAAACTAAGAAAATTGTAACAGATTCACAGCAATCAAGGGGTTGGCAGCCCACAAGTGTCCAGGCAGCTCGCAGAGAAGAAGCCAAAGGACAAAATTATAGTCCCAGAAAGCTCAATAAAGGACGAAGAGAGGAGCTCGAAGAAAAGCTTGAAAACCGAAAGCAGTGATGACGACTCGGATAGCCCCTTGAAGCCTCAGATGCCTCCGAGTGGCAGGACGCCTGCACGCAGCAAACTTAATCCAAATTCAAAGTTATTCCATTGGAAGATGCCGCTGTTTAAGGCACCCTTTGGCCTGGCTCGCGGCCTCGAGCTGGACAAGGTGGTGCACAACTTCAAAGTGCGCGGCAAACAGTTAATGTTTGTTAACTGGAAGGGTTGCTCCTCGCTGGATGCGGTGCCATTAGACGATTTAAGGCTGGCATACCCTGCCCAAGTAATACAGTATTTTGAGAACATGGAGCGTCGAAACTAAGATTGAGTCTCTAGTACACACACCTGGTGAGTTGTGCCGCCGCGGCGGCCCTGTGCCCATAACCTTAAACGCAAGCTTCCGCTCCGGGCCAGATTCAGCTGAAGCTGAAGCTGAATTCAGCTCGGTTTTTTCTTCATAACTTTACAGTTCGACGCTCGCAATATTTGAGCCATGAGCCATGAAAACTTCGCGTTGCCTTCGGGTCAAGATAAATGCCATCGAAGAGCGAAAAGCGAAAAACAGAAACGAAAACGAAGCATCATCCGGTTGGTTTCGTTTCCCTGTACGTGCACCTGCCGGTATCTGCATTTCCCTTCCATCTCTTCTCGGTGGTAAATCTTCGGATAATTCCGATGTTAGGCATATGACAAATTGCACTTGCCTGTACTTATCTTGGCTGCACTTGGCTTGCCTGTTCTTGGCTAGATTTATGACCGTACCATGGAAGATTTATGAGAGGCTCGGCTGTAATGTAGTGGGATGACTTTATAGACTGGAATTGGCCCTCGTCTATCCCGAACTCACTTATTCCCCGTTTCTTTTATCGCTCGGAGCTTTTGCGGTTTCCATTTGGCTTATCTGTCGCATCTGTTGACAGCCACAGCTCCGCTTTGAACTCGGCGTCGGCTAGATCAGGCCAAAAACTCCCTCGCAAAAGTTGTGGGCGTTTTTAAGAGGCTCCATGGTTCATTCAACCGGAGGCAGACTGGCGCAGAATGAAGTCAGCGTTCTCCAATTCCGATTCTGTACAGATGCAGTGCGTTGTCTTAATGGCATAACCTTCAGTCAGAAGCGAGTACTTATTTAGAGGTGACACGCACACCCCGTCGACGGACACACCTTTATAGTGGGGACACACGGTGGACTCCACTTCGTGGAGTGGCTAATGTGAGCATTTAGCAGGGGGCTTGCGTAAGCTGACTCTTTTCAGCAATTTGCACAGCAGATCATAAGTTTGGTTCCATGGATTAATGGCCAGCAAATTCGCATGTTTTACGGCTACTTAAATTAGTGGCTTAGGTGTCTGTAAATCGTTTTATTGCCCAGCTTACACAGCTAATTTAAGTTTTTATATATTTAAATTAATTTAAAGCGTTGTGAAGGTCTGACTCTGACCATTAAATGGCCGTAAATCTCTCTCCATGTCTCTGGTGGAAATTTAAACGAACTGACCTACTTTGGCTTGAATGGAGATCACTTTAAGGCGGCTTTTAATTCATTTACTGGATATTTATAAACTCAGGCAAATGAGTGGAGATTTTCCCCTGATTATAATTCCCTCGCCTTATTAAATATGTATCTTTGGCAGCCTAGGCGTGTTTGCAAACTGCTGTTTGTTGTCTGCTCTGCTGGTCTATTATTATTTGCCATTATTGCTATGCAATTTGCTCATGTTTTTACCTTCCTGATATTGCTGGGCTGCCTTCGACGTTCCACGTTCGACGTTCATTGATTTATGTGTGCTTGGCATTTGCTTTGATTTCTACAAAGCTTGAGCTTGGTTTTCCGTGACTTTCGAGGAGTGGCTGCTGGCTGAGAGAAAAGGGAAATCTCAGCCACCACAACATTAATAATCGTTTAATTAGTTGGCTTTATTAATTGGCTTGCCAAAGAAATATTCAAATTGTCTATCATATGTCAAGTCCAGACACCGAATTTCCATATGTATTTCCTGATTATGCAATTTGATTGTAAACCAAATTTGCATTTAATTTTCGGCTCCAACAACTACAACTACAGCAAAATATGTGATAATTTTCTCGCTCGTTTGACCATTTTTGGCCCGAGATGTAATTACGCCCAAGGCAGCAGCAGCAGCAGCAGCAGCAACTCCAAGCAAGTAACAACATCCACACAGGCGGCAACCTCATTTATGACGCTTTGCATATGGAAAACAACAAATCAGAAAGAAACTGTAATGTGTGTTGCTTGCTTGCTGTTATTGTTGTTGTAATGCAATTTGTTTAACGCTTCGTTTATTACCAAAAACAGGCAACGAGAAACGCATTTCTTGGTGCTGGCTGTGGTTGACTGAGAGGGGCCAGCAGCAGCAACATTTTGGGTCGCTTAGGTTGCAGCAGATACAAGCTTCCAAGCTGGCCTCTTGGAGAGTAGAGTTTTCTTTCCTTGCTAGCAGTTTTCACTGCAATTTCCCTCCTGCCTCTCGCTTGCTTATTTATTTTTCTTTTTAGCTAACAAACATAAAAGAGTGGGTGTGTTTTTCCACCATTTATGCTGGCTTATTTATGATTTTGTTTGACAGTTTAATATTGTATCTGTTGGCTCGCTGGCACGAGTCACAGTTTGTTGGCATCTCTCTCGTGTGCCGCCGCCGCTGGGTGCCTTTGGGTTAGGGGTTATTGGAACAGCAATTATATGTAGTTAAGGTGGCCCCTTGTGGCTGGGTGCAATTGCTGTAACAACAGCTGCCGGAGATGCGGTTAGATTGCCCAACGTTGGCTAGGCCCAGTGTGGCGCTATATTGGCTTACAAATGCTTGATAGGTCTCTCTCTCTCTGATAGGTTTTATGAGAGTGATACCAGACTTATTAGCTGGCTTATAAGTTACTTAATAGCTTGATAAACCGAAAGAAACTGATTTAATAAGAGTAAATAGGAAATATTATGGTTATAAATGTAAACTCCTCAGCTTTTATTTTCAAATAATAACGTCGGATTGATTTTATTTCTAATGATTTCGTTTTTTTCTTGATTTTTCACGTGCTGATCGTTCTTATTCGCCAAACCAAAGTGACCGTATATTCTTTTCTTAAAAAACTAGCTTAATTCTATGCGTTAGGACTATTATGGATAACATTATACCAACTGGTCACTAATGTGACCGTGTAATACAAAATGAAGTGTTTACACTATTAAGTTTTTCTACTTAACCTGCACCTACTTTAATTCCTTATTGTTTACAACTAGTTATATCTAAAATTAAACATTTTTTTCTTGCTCTCTTGTTGCTTTCTAAAACCCAACACCTTCCACCAGCTGTTGACCTCAAAACTAGTTCAGTTTCTTACACCAAAAGTGCATCCATCCCCAAGCTCCAACGACCTTGCTTTGTTTTCCTCAAAGCTTTTATCTCCGTTTCGCTTTTATTTCGACCACGCCCCAAAGAACCTGCCCCAGCGAGCGGTCAGTCTTCCCTTGATGTTAATGTTAATTTCACGCCCGTTAAGATAATTAAATTTGCCTTTGTTTATATTTTTTATGTGTGCCTGCTCTTATTTCGCGTTTGTAGTGCAACAACATTTAAATTAGTTTATGTATCCACATAAAAGAGTGTGTGTTTTCATGTCGTTTCATACCTTTTGTTTGTTTTTTTTTTTGCTTCTTTTCAGGTACGTACAAATATGTTTGGCCAAAAACCGAAATTCTCATCATTTATCATAAAAAAAAAGACGACGAAGGAGAGACGAAACAGCAACAAAAAAATGCTGGCAACGGGAACATCAAAAAAAGCGGCCCGAAGTTCAGGGTCAACGCATTTTTATTGAGATCTCGATGGCGGTAAACACCAAATGAAAGAATTAACTACTTTTTGTTTATGCTTATTATATTTTCTTGTTATATGAACAATTGCATTGTTAGTGGCAGCAAATGATTATCGAAAAGTATTTCTTAAGAGAAAAGGTGTTCTAAAACCCTATGATTTGTTTTGTGTACAGGCAGTAGCCTGTACTCTTAGATTAGCCTTAAGACGAGTCTCTTTGGTAACTCGATATCACTTTCAAAATGAAATGTCAATCAAAACTTATGTTCTATACCTGACATCGGATACTTTGGGCCAAAGGAATTCGAGCCCGAAGGTCGAACCCATTTCTTGTTATTCACGTTAAATCAAAATAAACTATAAATACAAAAATCAATATCTCATTCTCGGCCCCCCATTGAATTTGTTGAATTACTTGGCTTAAATGTCACTGGGTTGGTTGTAAACCAAAATCGAACCTCAAGAGACCAGCCTCGGTCTGGTCTGCTCGTTCGGTAGCCTCAACTCGTAAAGTTGTTGACATTTTTGCTTGACTTTTTGGAATTATTTCCAGCATCGCCCCACAAAATTCGCTGCAATTACCTTTGCCTTGGTATTTCCTTTGTTGCTCTTTCGGGGTGTGTTCTGACTCTGCCGCGTACTCCATTGATAAAAATGAGCTTTATATGTTAATTTTGGCAAAGTTTCAACTGCATTCTTTAAATTGAGGTTGGCTTCGGCTGGAAAGTGGGTGGAATTATGGGTATTTCAAAGGTTTGAGTCACTTGTAGGTGAGGTATTTATTAGGGAGGAGGTTTCTTGAAGAATTTGCATTGAAAATGCATTATAAATAATGATTATTCCATGGAAAATTTAAAGGTTAGATAAAAGGGTTGCAAAGGTGTAGCTTGGTTTATGATTAAAATTGTTAAAATGAAAAAAGACCAAGAGCCCTTTTACACATTGTATTAAAAATATACTCAACAAGCATAGCAAGTTTAGTATTATTTTAAACCTAAATGGTATCAAATATATACCTATGAGTATAGATTTTATACTCTTAAGTTTCATTTGTGTATTAACGAGTATTATTTTTATAGGAACTTATTTCGATAGTTCAATAATATATCGCGTTAGCTGAAATTTAGTGCTTTATTGTTTTTCGCGTTGCCTTGGTGCAGATTTTTTTACTTTCCTAGTAACAAATTAATAAGCATCTTATTAAGACATTTTTACTACTCTAAGATATAGAATTCATGTAACAATAGTATACTTTCTATGAGAATCCATAAAGTTTTGGCTTATTTTCTGTATTTTTAGTCACTATCTCATAAACAACAGCTCTACCATAGGAAACTCGATATCTTTACAGGCTTTATAAGTTCAACCAAAGAACTAACAACCATTTCCTATGTTTATTTTCCCATTTCCCCCATTACTTTCTTACCTATTTTATGCTTTTTCTTACCGAGTATGTAACACTCTGCCATTTCTCATTAATCAACGACTCGTTCAGCTCTTCTTCGTTTTTCTGTAAGCTGCCTTTTGGCGTTTTCGTATTGGCTAGCTACGCCTACGATTTCCGCAAGTTAAATAAAATGCGTTTGCCTTTTTGTAACATGTATATATTTATACTTATTTGCTTTGCATGCAGACAACGGAGCTGGGAGATGTTTGAGCCATGAGTCAGGCCAGAGTAAGGCAAGACTGCCTCCAGTACCGCCAATCGAAGTGCATTGAACGCATTTACTACTACTTCAAGCTGCCTCGCACTCGATTTTCCATGCACATTTTCGCTTTTCTTTTTAATTGGGATTTCTGGTGTCTGTTTTCTGCTCTCCGACTCCGACTCTGGCTTTTCCTCGACGCCGTTTTCCCTGCCTTTGCATTCGCTCCGTTTCGTTTCACTTTCGCGTCACCGACAAACTAACTTAACTTGTTGCAACTGTGCCAGTCGAGTCTCGACTCGGTTTTTATGGCTTCCAGAGTGGCCGGAGCAGACCAAGTGGTGGTCACTTTGGTGGCGAACAGAGTCCAATGGCACTCGGGCAGAACGGAGGGCTTTTTGACAATTCGGCAGCCGGTCGCATAAATCACAAACAAAAGGCGACTGGCTGAGGCACGAATTAATATTTCATTTCTTTACGTTTTGGCGAAAAGAAAGCGTTGACACTAAACGGAAGTGTTCGCCAAAGGGGCGAAAGTGGCTGCAAATTGAGTGATTAACCCGATGGAGGGGAAGGAAAGAGTTCAGAGAGTGGGTCTAGGTGTTATGCAACCCTTGAGGTGATCAATAACAGAGTCAGTCAGTCAGAGGCAGCTGGATATCGGGTTTCCCACCATTATTGCAACTGCAGCACTCATATCGCTCAATTAACCGCAAACTAATAACCAATCAAAGGGGCCTCTGACCCCGCATAATAACCCAGTGATTCACGCCGCCCAGTGACCCACACACGGCCCGACCCAGTTGACTCAGCCGACAGGCACCCGCGTACTAGCACAGCCAGGGACACCCCGCTGGGTCCCTGGTTGAGTCTGATATTTACGAGCATATATCGTACATTTGTGCCACATGTTTGGCTAATGGTCTCGGAGTCAGTGACATAACAAGCGCCAATATTTGGAGTCGCAGCAGAGACCAGGTGGACCATTCTTTGAATTGAACTTTGAGCGGGCTCAGGCCCTGCCCTGCCCTGCTCCGAGCGAAGCCAATGGAGTGTGGCTAAATGGCTTAAATCCTTGACCCATTTGCTGCGTTCTCTCTTAGCCAGTTTGTTGGCATTTCCGCTCTGTGTGTTGCAAAGTGCAAAATGAAACTCAACTCAGCTCGGTTCGGCTCAGCTCAATTTGCAGTCATTAAAAACCTTTTGCGAGTCGAAAATTACATACCTTAAATAGCGGTAGAGAAAGAGAAATAATATTTTGTAGGCGATTTTCAAGGTGTATTTGTTGCGGTTTCTTTGCTATTTTTGTCATTTTTCCGCAGTTAAACGAGCTCCGCGACGGGGGTTGTTAATGGGGTTAAGCTACCCATTAACCCATTTTGGTTAGAGGGGAAATATTTGTTGAAGGAAAGGAAATCAAAATAGAAAGAGATTATGTAAGGTTTAGGTATTTATCTGTGGGGGATTTTTGTTTATGATTTTGTTAATTAAGATTTATTAAGGAAACAAAGAAGGTTAGGATTCGTTTAAAAAATCAATAAAATATAATGAAGTAAGGAAATAATAAGAGCTAATAATAATAAGGCAAAGTTTCATCTATTGAAGAAACCTTTAAGTCCTTATTAGCTCAAGGGATATTATTTTCTTATATCCACAATTCAATGATGAAAGGAAATACGGAAAGGAAATATTAAGAAAACCTTTAAGGCATTAAAGTTCAATAATTTATATTCACAATTCAATGAAGTGTAAACACCTCATTTTGTATTACACGGTCACATTAGTGACCAGTTGGTATAATGCTAGATTTTTGGTTTGGCGAATAAGAACGATCAACACGTGAAAAATTGGGAAAAAACTAAATCAATCCGACGTTATTATTTGAAAATAAAAGCTTGGGTGTTTACAAAAGAAAGGAAATAATAAGAGCTTATGTAAGGCAAAGTCTCATTAGTTAATATATATTAAAAAAAACCTTTAAGGCTATGAAGCTCAAAAGATATTAAATTCTCAAGTTATATCCATCAGTTAAAAACAATACCATGTACCATCTGTCGGCTTACCTTATCTCTCTGCCTTGTTTTTCGCGGATATGCCGCAAGGAAAACAAGTTTGTGTCTTAAGTCTTTCGTTTCCTTTGTGGCCTTTTGTAACAGAAAATTATGGTCCAGCTACTGGCAGCCTCTCAGGAGGAGCAGAGGGTAGGAAACCTGTAATAAAGGCATGCAGTTATCCTTGAGATTACGGTTCATCAGGCAGGCATCTCGTATATGTGTCGGAGGAGTCCAAGTTCCCCCACTACAAGCTCAATGGAGGCGGCCTTTTAAGCAGGAAATGATGCCCAAAAGCAGCAGCGGCAATTTGGCTGCAACAACAAACAAACGAAACGAAACGAAGAGAAGAAGCGGCCGCTTAACGAGCGGCATGCATAAAATATGCCCTTTGTGCCGCAGACATTGGCTGATCGCCTGATTGCAGATCGGACGGCCTGCGTTCGTTTTTAATAAAAATGTCAAGCCATGGAGCTGCGACTTAAGGTAACAGCAATGAATTGGCAATTTGCAAGAAGCGACTCCTTCGCTAAGTAATCCCGCGTTGGCGTCAGCTCTCGAAAAGCCATTCAACTCGGGGATAACTGGATATATAGCTCTTGATTGACTCTTGGTGGCTGGCAACCTGACGGACCATCTCAAGTGTTATTTGCTTTAATAACACTCGAGAACTGCAGGGCTTTGGGCTTTGCTGGTTCATTGAACCCCCCAAGCTGGCCACTTGGGCACCCACTGAGCTTTGACTCCGAGTATTGGCTTCTATGGCTTCCCTGATAGCTGGACACGCCCAATTTGAAGTGGCACCCGCACCCAGTAAACCCTTAAAAAGTAGCAGAGAATATATGCAAATGCGGAGGCAGAACAAAAGCAAAGAAATAAAGCCAGGGAGGAATCGCAGAAACCTTGTTGTTCACACAATAAATCACGACAACCAGAACAGCTATAGCTATGGCCATACTCAAACAACAATAGACAGACAGCCTGGCCGACAAAACTAAGCCAAGATTGCTGTTGACCATTTTGTCGTTGAAGCGTGCGGCAGTGTCGGCCTGTCTTTTGTCTGGCCATTCTTTATATTATTCGCCACAGCCAAGCAAACAAAACAAACACCGAGAGAGACAACCAAAGAGTTGAGCAAAATTATGCGGAAAATTACAATGCATAGAAATTTGTGCCGTTGAGAGACAGATCTAATCGTGAATTATGTATTTCTGGGTGTAGGCTAAGGTTACACAATCCTTTTTGATAGAGAGAGTCTTTTTGTTGGGCAAAAGGAAAGGTATTTACATTAAATTGATTTTTAATTTGGATTTTATAACTTGTAGATTATAGAAACTTCATAACATTATGTCAGAGAACTCAGCTTAAATGGTTAAAGTTAGTACAAATAACTAAAGCACATTTATAGCTATTTCTCAGCAGTTTCTACAGCTTTAAAATAATTTAATTTCCTCATTTATTTACCTAGAACCACTCCTACTTTAGAATAAACCCCAACCAATCCCTTTTTCCACCCAACTAAATTCCTTCTGCCTTTCGCATTTTAATGGCAACAACTCAGTTAGTATTTCAAAGGCAAAAATACATTGCGCCACTTGCTGGCAGACACAGATCCGACCAGAGGGAGACCAGAGCCCAAGATTCAGATAGGGAGCGAGGAAAAACAGTTCTATTACTTAATATGCAACACTAATGCGAACAATGGCAGCACGACATCGTGTGGCACAGGAAAAACCGAAGCCCCAAAACCAGTAAACCCACAAAAAAACGTAGAAGAAAAAATAAACAGGGGCCAACAGCAGACACACGATCCTCCGGTTACCCAGTCTCGCCGGTCTCCAGACATTCAATCAACACCACCACCACGACTGGCTAAAAAAAGGTCTCTGAGCCAACTTAGAAAGGCAGGCCTGTATAGATTTGTATAGGAAAAAAGCTGGGAAATATATATACTCCATACGGAGGCGAACCCAAGGCGGTCAGCAGTTTTTCACACCTAAGTTCAGCTCGCATTCTATTTTTTTGTGGGTTCAACTATGCTATGTACGTGCTACAGTTTTCAGAGCCTGCTCCATTGATATAGAACCACTTACCTCTCACTGGCACTTTTTTTTTTCGGCTGAGATCTGGCTACGTGCCCGGGTTTCGGATCTGTTCTGGTCGCTTGGAATCTATGGTAGATTGGAGTTCGAGATTGAGTGCTGACAATGGCAAGGAATTCAGCTTCGCTGCTGGAATGATAATTCGAGTGTCTTTGTGGAATTGGAGCAGACCTGAAGCTAATACCAGAGATTTGAGGGGGTTGAGTCTTTGTAGAATTCTTAAAACATCACAAAAATGGAGATACAACTTGGATAAAAAAGGCTTCTGTGAAGTAAAGTGATTTGTGGCTTAAGGCAAGCCAGTTATTAAACAATGCTTTATGGTAGGCGAGATAAGAATGTGCCTGCAGATACTAAACAACTTTTTCTAATGGGTTTTAATAATAAAAAAAATAATCTTAAAGTTAACATGTCGAAGAGCACAAGGAAATTTAGCTTGACAAATGTTGCAAAAACATGTTGGTTTTGCAGTATGCTCATTTTTTATTCTTCGATAACTCCCATGTTCCTCAACCAATTGTACTCTAATTTTGGCAACACATCCTCACAAGACTATTAATTATAAATATATAAAAGCCTGCATTAAAAAATGTCTCCGATTTCCTATTTCTAAAATTTAAAAAATGATAATATACTTTCTTAAAATAAACAAACCTTCAAACAGCTCTAATTCTTTTCCGCCTTAATTGATTTCTCCTTTAGTGGCCAGTTCTAGTTTCTGGTCACTTTTCTGTTTGATTTGTTCTCTTATTAAATGCGATTTATGGCTCTGAGCCCAGTCAAGTCAAGTAAATGGAGTCTCGAAGCCAAGCCCAGTTCAAACGCAAGCCGAGGAAGTCGGACCACTTCGGCACCCAGCACACAATCTTTATTTTTTTTCGAATCCACGACCACGGGTACGCCGGGCATTTGCAATCGCGCAAAAAAAACTCGTTTGCATTTGCGCTCGTAATTTAGTTTTAATATTTGCAATATAATTTTTGTTGCTTTTATTAGAGCACGCTTTGCAAATTACATAAAGCCACCAAAGAGCGCGGCTCCAAAGAGAGGCACAAAAATAAAAATAAAAATGTTAACTACAAAAACAACATGGGAAAAATGAACGTAAACAAAGTGCAGTCGCACCTCTAAAAAAAAGTAAGAAAACACGGCACGAGCAAAAAGCTGACGAAGACAAAAAAAATTCAAAGGGAAAACAGAGGAGCTACGAAAAATCAACATTCGAGTGTGAAGCACAAATCAAACATCAAATAATTGATAGAATATCGACGACGGCAACGGCAACGGCCTTTCACCCAGAAACTTGGTGGACTCCAAGCACCACACTCCACGCTCCAACTTTGAACCCAGCACGAGCTCCGAAAAGAAACCCAAAACGAACGAATCGAAGGGCCCCAGTCTGGAATTGGAGTCTTTGCCTTAAAGCCAAGTCGTGTTTTGTGAGCGGAATTCACAAAAAGGGGGTTTAAAGGGGAAAGGGAACAAGCCACCCGCACACGGGCTTAGAGCTGGATTTGAACCAGTTTTTGGCGGGAGTGGTGGTTAGGCTTACTTACCGCCAAAACCGGCTAAAGAATTTTCCATCCTAAGAAGTTTTCCATGTTCGTTTGCCATTTCCAGCGGGCCGCGAACTCGGCCATTTATATCTTGCCATTGTCCTTTTATGTGCAAAAAAATCTGTGGAAACCGAGCTGGGTTTCAGGTTACTCGTGTAAAAATGGTTAAGAAAAAGGCAGAATTCAAAATCTTGGGGCCTAAGAAATGAAATTTAAAGCCTTTTAAAGGGCAAATTAATATAAGCTCATAAATATGAAGAATTCATAAAGCTTTCCTTAAATCGCAATTAAATCTTCCAAATATCTCGGATTTTTTCCAAATGAATCATATTTCTCTTCCCCACAAATCAATTTATTAAAAACATAAGCGACCTACCCTTTGGGCTTAAACACAAAAGAAAAAGAAAGATGTAAATTGACGATGATTATTTAATTTACAAAATAAAAGCAGGGGCCCAAAATCAAGCGAAGCCAATGAGAAATTGCCTCCAATCGATGGCTGGCGATGGAAATTTCACTTTCGTTTCGCCGGGGCCCGGCCTCGGCGGCCTTTCATTCATTTCACCGCCCAAAAACTGACCTCAGCCGGGGCATTACGTAAATCTGCTTTTGTTTTTTGTGCTTTTGCTTTTGGGCAGCCACGCCCAGTAGTGGACGCTGCCGGCGCATCTTAGGGATTTTTAACTTAAATAGTTTACAAATTTATGCGGTTTCCACTGAAAAATGCTTTCAATTTCGGGTATTTTGACTTAGCTATGTTCCCACGGGGAAGGGGACCCACTCTTGATTTATATAACCCGAATATGATCCACCTGCTAGCCGGTGTTACAGTCACCCAGTTTAGCCAGGTTTAGTTTGTTTTTAGCAACCTGTTCGCCCATTTGGCCAAAATCTGCGTATAATTGCTCTACAAAGTTGCACTGTTTATGCAAATACCACAAGCGAGCCGAGGAAAACATGGCAAACTGTGATTTGTTATTTTTAAACCAGTTTAAATTGCCTTTCCGTTCGTTTTCTGGTTTTCATAATTGATTTATGTATGTTTCCGACTCCACACATAATAACAATATCCGCCTAAGCGAAAATTCCAATC
Organism: Drosophila lacteicornis; assembly: GCA_008044355.1. NCBI lineage: Eukaryota > Metazoa > Arthropoda > Insecta > Diptera > Drosophilidae > Drosophila > Drosophila lacteicornis. The sequence goes on from VNKF01004772.1 coordinate 196,374, forward strand.
AATCATGGGTGCACACAGCCCCCGGCCAAGGACATACGTATTGGCATTAGAATGCGACTGTCCCTCGGCCAACAGCACCCGCACAAAGAGCTTAAGAACAGAACCCGCGAGCCACATTCTAATCCCGGCCAGAACCTGTTTATGAATCGCCTCCAAGCCACTTGGCAATTATTTCTGCCTTAATTGTATTTAATTTGCTTCTACTCCGGCGGGGGTGTGCGCCGAGTGGGTGAAGGCAATTACCAGCCGACACTCTTTGAGGGTGTGGAGCTGTCCCCTGATATCTGGAGACCACATTCCCGCGGTTGACATATCTTGGAGCCACTTCCTCCACTCTCTGGCCTGCATTAGATAGTGTTCAATTAAAGGGTTTCGTTCTGTCAGGTTAGTGGACATGATTAACGACGTGGGCTGGGGGAATGTGCTGTAGTTTCTGCTAAAGGTCACGCGATTAATGCAGAGAGAAAAAAAATTTTTAATTATAAAGGCTTTATTAGGAAAACCAGAAGTTATAAGTATCAATTATTTAAATAACTTAGTACTTAGCATTTGTAAAAACTTTATAATTATAACAGCTTTTGCTTCATAATATAAATATTGACAAGGAAGTTGTGACTCCCTTTTGAAAGTTAGCTTCTTGTTTTTGACAACATTCTGTGTATTTTCATCGCCTTTAGATTTATTTTTATAAATCAAGCTGACTTCCTATAAATATTTAAAAAATATTATAAGTAAACTCCACTGAACAAAGCAACTTCCTACAGCCTCTTGTTTATTATTACTTACTCGTTATAGATCTTGGCAACAACTACCTATTTACTTAGCCACTTTTGTTTGTTAGCCACTTTTCGGACCACAAACATCTGTGATGCTGCCTCCACAAATATTTCCCCCGTATTTCCGACAATGGGTAGATGTGAAATTTGTTTATTTGCTGACAATCTGTTTGGGGCTTTGCATTCTGCCATTTGCCATTTGCTACTTGCTACCATAGTTGCTACTTGCCACACATTTTGGCTTGCCCAGTGGGTGCTCCAGTGCTCCGTGCTCAGTGTGTTTGGCCAACAATAAAAGCCAGCCAGCTGGAGAGCTGGCCAACGCCATTGCCTTGCAACAGTTTTCTTTGTTTTGATTTTGGCTTTGCAGTTATTTTGCTTTCGGTTTCGCTGCTCGGCGGTGCTCGCTTTCGGTTGGCTTTGTGTAACAAGTTTGCATATGTAATTAACCGACTGACTGCCAGGGGAGTGGAGTATTAGTAAATATAATTAAAAACTAGCATTAATCGGAATGCGCGGTGTTAGGCAAACTGTGATGTAAGCCACATTCTATGATATTAAGAAAGCAAACAAAAGACTCAGGCGACAAACTCTCGCCTGACTCACTTTCATCGGAGCGAAGGCAAACCTGACCTTGGACCTTGAGATGCCGCCGCCTTTGGGCATTATTTTCTAATTAGCGAGAACGCCACTGTCCACTCTTCTCGACAGATTTCTCAAGTTTATTTGTCTTTGATATTATCGCCACCGGCGTCGGAAGCTTATTGTTCTCTTTTTTCCAGTCTCCATTTTCAATTTATTTGGTTTCTTTGGTTATTTTTTACGATTATTATTTTGTTATCTCTTGCGACGCGTCGGTTCTGATCAGTTCGCCGAAGTCCATTAAAAGTGAGTAAATTAAATGAAATTTTGTCAAAAAAAAAGAGTCATAATGGAATTAATAATATCGGGTTTACTGAACTGGGTGTGGGGTTTATGATGTCAGACCTAGGAAGTGAGTTGTGCTTGGCTAAGCAGCCCACAATTTATGGGGCTATACCTCTAGGCCTCATAACTATCTGGAGAATCTTGGTGGGAGTGTCTTAATTTGTGGCTTTGATTACCCTGTGATGGTGGGAGATATGCATAACAAAAATGTGAGACTTTATTGAGTTATTTGTGCGAGATATTCCCACAGTATTATAGAGATTCTAATGGAGTTCACTTCAGTGTGAAGTATTTAAAAATAGATCTTCTTTCAAGAACTCTTGGTTTGGAAACCCTTGATGAGGCAATGCTTTTAAAACGTTGTGGCAAGCAGTACAACTCTTCAAATTAAGCAGTGCATTTAAAACTGCAGAAGGTTTGCAAAGGGTTCTTTAAAAAAATAACAGATTTTATTGAGTTATTTTCGTAGAAATTCCCGCCATACTAAAGAGATTCTTATAGAATTAACCTTGCTAAATTAAGAGATCTTATGCTTGAAAAATCCTCAGCAAACCCTGCTTTCAAAACTCTGTTGCAAGCAGTTCAACTTTCAAAATATTGCACTGCATTCAAAACTGCAAGCAAAAGCGACGACCTTCAATCGAAAAACAAAAAACAAAAAAAAAGAAGCAGCAACAACAATAGCGAATGCCTCGCATCGCAGAGAGTGGCCAGCCAAGAAACTTGATTAAAGTTAAGAAAAACGTAAAGTTCAACTTGTTTCTGCTGCTGTCATTTGTTGCTGTTTTTCGCTGCTATTTTTGTTGTTTTTTCCCTCGCCTTTTGTTGCACTTCTGGTGAAGTATTTGCGCCATGGCTTGACATTTCGCACAAACAAAAACAACGCGAGAGGAATAAATCCCAAACAAATGAAGAAGATTTCATGCTTTTATTTTCGCAATTTGTTGCACCAGCCCAGCCCAGGCCCCACTCTATTGTCACTGGCATAATTAGCCCCCGAACACCCCGAGATGCGCAGCTATATGGCCATCCAATTACACACACATCGAGTAGCTATAATGCCGTGCAAATTTCAAATTCTTACCTGCAAAACTGTAAATGTCAAGCCATCAGCCGGCACAGTGGTCGTGGGATTTTGATTTAATTCTTTAATTAGCGGATAAGTATTTAAAATAAAAACGGAGAAAAACCAAGAAAATTGTTTGACATTTCTGTGAAAATTTTAAAGAACCCACACAGCACTCTTACTCAAAGGAAATATCGACTTCTGATAGAACCACTGTGCGGTGGGAACAGGCACTTGACGTGACCAGTCTCGGACCGGTGGTCGGGGATGCCGATTAGCGATCACCCGATCGCCGCTTGGTCTGAAAATGGTATTGCATTGAACCGCTTAACCCACACAACGCCCCTCGTTTCGTTGCCGGCCCCATTGTTTTCGGCCATTTTCCTGTTTTTTACTAGTCCCGTCTTAGCCAAATGCCAAATGCAGACGACAGTTTGAGAGCCACCTTTGGGCCAAGTTAGAACGACCGGACATGGCGGCGGCTAAGTTGAAACGGATTCGAAAGCCATTGTCAGAGTAGGCTCTGTCGAAAGGGTTTCCAATTGTCAAATCGAATGAGAGATACCTTTGAACAAAAGGGCATTCACAAACAAACTTTTGTACAATATAGTCGTTTATATTTAGTAAAATATTCCAAATTTATAGTGAAGTGAATATATATATATATAGTGAGAAATGGAAAACAAAGAGAAATCGGACCCCTATAATTCATTCTTGAAAGATTTTAAAAAAACACGCAACGTCATAAATAAAACACCATCTACTATACGGGAAATGGCTCTTGAGACCTGGAAAGAAAGCTCGAAAATTCGATTAGGCTACGTCGGGCAGGAGAAGGGGTTTGCACTGGTAAACAATTTACTAGAGGAGCCGCCTAACACGCCTCCGAGGCGAACACTTACAATGACAGACCCACCACAGGGAAGATTAGGCGGCCCAAGAACACTTCAAGCCCCTTCACCTCAGCCCGACAGGAAGCTTAAGCAAACAATTCAGAAGCCCATCCCCCCTAAGAAGTAGCTGACGTCCAAATTTCAAGTTAACTTTGTATGTATGCTACAGTTACTTTTATATGCGCGAAACTAAGAAGATAATCTTTAGCGACCTTTATTATCAAAATTTTACGGACAGAACAAATTGTGGACTTGAATTAAGGTAAGGCATATCCCCAAGTAGCTAAAATAGATTCGTAGGACATGGGTTACTACGAAAACCTTTGCCCAGATTTAAGGAATGAATAGACTTGATTTTAAGCAGCTTTCAAAGCTTTAAATTATTAAATAACCTGTTTATAAAATCTAAATTTATAAATTTTAACTACCAGGCGACCTCAGGCTTTCAATTTCAAACGATTTTTTTAGGTTTTACTTTTCAAAAACGCAGAAATCAAGCAAATTTGTATTAGCAATTAATTTTCCCTCGCGTGTGTGCATACAATGTCCATTGGCCTAAAATGTTTCGCTTTTTTCACACTATTTATGTAAGCCTTTTTTTCTGGGTGTACTCGTACTCCTCGACTCATCATAAATTCTGACCACAACTCGGATCTGCTCGAGCCACCATTACAATAAATTCCAATTCGCGATCGATAGGCATATTTATGCGACAAGAGCCCGAAGGTTGCCCATGTCTAGTAAGATTCTGGCCACAAATAGGCAAATGTGTCACGACAACGCCGAATCGGTGAACTTTAATTTATTTCGATGGTTTTTCGATTTGGGTCAAGTGCAGGCGGCATGCTAATGAGTAGAGTTAAAAAAAAAAAAGATAGTAAAAATAAGTGTATTCACCCACATTAGAACTGCAGTGCCCACTTAGAGATATGGGACTATAGTGCAGCGTCAACGGCAATGGAGAGCGAACGATTTGATCTACCTTCTGCGGATTAGAGTAAGTACGCTTTGAATATAGCAACCACCCTTGCCCAAGCGCAGAAGGAAAACTAAAGTATTTGGTAAAAATTTCACAACATCGAGTGGGATTCGAACTCGCGTGCGATATTTGAATTGAAAGAACTAAACGCTCAGCGCGGCCTCTTAGAACGGAGAGCCACGAACGGCCTCAGCTGTTCGGCGCCAAGATAGCATTTCATGGCCGAGCGAGCATTCGGGCAAGCAGTGGTCAGCTAGTGTGAAAGCAGTTCGCAGTGTAGAGTAAAGGTAGAAAATATGTAGAAAGGCTTCTCTGAGTAAAGATTTTAATTTATTTAGTTTTGTATTTAGAATTAAGAGTAATCAATATATTTTGTAAGTCTTTTTGTGAAACATACCTTTAAGTATTTATTATACATTTTCTTTTATCATTGAAATGCCAAATAACTGAACAAAACTTAGTTTAAATATGACGAAAGTTGATTTTCATTTTAACATTAAGTGAAATTAACTTTAAAATAAATATTTCTTAATGAAAATCAACATTGTAAACAATATTTAGAAGTAATTAATTTTTCTCAAGTAATTGTGTTTCAAAAGCCCTTTAATAAACACTCTTACATTTACAAAACATTTCTATAGATTAATAATTCATAAACCCTTCTGGAAAACCCCCTTTTAAACCCTCCAAAGTAGATTTTCTTATTAATTAGAAATAATATTTAAAGAATTCATTGATAAAAACCGCATGTTTAAATAACATTAACCCCTTTAGAGCTCAGTTTCAATAATAATTCACTGCCAACAACGGAAGTGGGCGTGCTTAAGAAGCCTTAAGTAAACACTCTCAACGTCGCCTGCCACTGCCTTGGCATACATCATTTTATTTGGGTATATTCCATCTGACTGAGAGATCCCTGGCCCATTAATCAAAACCCTAAACTAATCTCCAGTCAGTTTATTTCGACAACTCGCGGCAAATGTGCGAGACATGCGACGCCTCGTCGCGTTCTTAGATGCGATAATAAACGGCAATTATTTGCAGTTAAATGCGACTCAGGTAAAAACAAGGTGTGAAGGCCTAGAGTGCCACACTCGGGCCCAATGTAGGCGTTGTCCCCACTCCAAAGCCTCCAGCTCGAGGCTCTTGCATAAATTCGTCTGATAAAATGTTCAATGAAACGCTGCCGCGGCTGCAATTTCGTTTAAAGAAAAAAAATATCAGAAAACGGCGGCCATATGATATTTCAATTTTCAATTAGCGACTCCCAAAATCTGTCGACACACAAGAAAAACGAAAAAAAATTGAGAGTTTGCGTGGTTCAACTGCATTTTCTTGTTATTTTTGAGGCAAGACATTGTGGGTCAAAGAGTCAGGATTGTGACGCATGCAACCATTGTGCATTTGGGTTCCCCACGAATTATAATAATAATATAATAGTAGTATCCTCTTGCAGTTTGCTACACTTTCGTTTTTCAATCAGCTAAAAAACCTGAAAATTGTGCAAAAATAAGCCCCCAAGTAAACAAGAAAAATGGGGACAAGCTAGTCTTAAAAACTTAACAATTTAATGGGTTATTATTAGCTTAACTACTTTGGATCTCTCAGGGATCTTCCAAAACATAATAAGCCATTATTATGGGTTATTTATGGGGAATAGCTTAGGGTTTTCTGATCGATTTTTAGCTATATCTTGGGGGAAACCCCACGACTTTTGGCTAATTATCTGAAGAAAAACTTGGGGCATCACTCACTTGCTTCCCATTCACTTTTCTTGTTTGACAAATGCGTGCCAAAAAAAAAGAGGCAAATATTTTTTCGCCATGCTGTGACAAATTTGTGACCCAAAAATGAAAAAAATGATATAATTTATGGGATGCCAGACGCGTTGCCGGAGGCTTTATTTATTTATGTTTATTTATTACACTTTTCGCGCAATTAAGAGCAATGATTTTTAGGTTTTGGTGTCGCTGCCATGAGTTTCATGGCTAAACGTTGCCCCGGGCGCTGAAAGGTGTACAAATTAATTGATTGTTGACACATTTTTGCCTCTTGACTAATTACTTTGCGACCTTCAGACACTTCCAGCTACTATTTCCCCTCGCAAAACCGATTTGTGCCATCATCTGGATCGTTTCCCCGCCAGCTACAGTCGCAGCCTCAGTCCCTCAGCGGTTTCCGTGCCAGTTCTGGCGGCTTCTCACCAGCTGCTCCGGGCTCCTACCAGGAGCAACTCCTCTTCATCGCCAACGAGAACGCCAAACAATCGGCGGTGCCCTCGGGTGGATTCGGCGCAGCTCAGTTTGCGGTAAGTACACCGAAAATTCAAATTCAAATTCAATTATTTTCAAACATTACATTTCCTTATTCGGTGAGGTGCGCTTTAGGCAATTAAGTGGGGTTTTTCTGGGCCTTGCCTGGTCTCGTTTTGTGGGCTCCAGGCATGCCAGTCAATCAACGCCAAAAACGAAATCAAATCGAATGCAAAAAGCTGAAAACTAAAAGGATTTCCACATGCCACAGACATACGAGAAAATTTGAAAAATTGCAGGGGGCGGGAATTTCGTAAATTGCCTTTGGCGTTGGTCTGTAACTACATATGGCGTGCCACAAAAACGGAAAGGATGTAAATAGTTTTTATTAAAAATCAATGCCCGAGCTCTACATATGGTACTAAAAAGCCATGGGATTTAATGGGGAATAATAAGAGCTTAGGCTTTGCTAAATAAACTAGATCTTTTAAGCAAAATTCCTTTAGTTTCTAGAGAATTAGTATATTACAATTTATATATTGTTCCTCCAGGAACCATCTCACATTTAGCCATTCTCTTTCATCTCTCACCTGTCTTACCTGCCTCAAACATCTCTATTACCTTTTACTGCTTCATTTAGTCTCTTTCTTTTTATGGCACGCGACTGCCAAAAAACGGTTAGTTTTGCTTTTTAAAATGTCCGTAGGCTGCACGCTAACCAGTCGCCAGAAAACTAATAAAACCCACAACATATATAGTAAGGCCAACAATCAAATTATAGATATAATATATGATCCGATATGCGTGCAAGAAATGGCGGGAACTGCAAGTCCCTCTCTCCGTCTTACTTTCACTTGACCAAAAGGCAGACAAAGCGAATCCGGCGGAGGCTTCTGCATATCAACGAATAATATGCGTGAGTACTCGTGACTGTTGATTCAAATTCAAATTCAAAAGCCAGGAAAGAGGGGTGCCAGGGCGGGGCCGTGCCAGTCTGTGTTTCTTAATTGAAAAAAGTGTAAATTCATATTGTTTATTGCCGGCCTGAAAGGCGATGAGCACGCACTTTGCAGGCAGCTCTGCAGTGGCCCTAATTGAAATGCGCTTTTTGATTCAGAGGAGGTTCCAAGAGCCAGAGGAGGAGGATGAGGAGGCTAAGGTGGTAATGCACAGCAAGGGGTCTTGTCTTGGGTTGGAACTGCTGCACCAGCAATTCCCATTCCATGAAGAGCTTTGTGCCCCAAAGAAAAACTCAATTATCTCGTCTCAACTCCTGATGTGATTATTGCAATTGTATAGCCAGTCTAACCTGCAGAACCTTTCCAGTCCGATGATGAATGAAGACAGCTTCAGGCAGGATCATCTCCAGAGCTAAAGAGCTACTGAAAAGATCCTCCTGAAGAAACCTGCCCACTCGTTAGGCATCTCCCAATGAGCCAGCTTATCATAAAGCATAATGGAAAATTGTGATTTGTTTGAATGACGACTGATTGGCCAAGCCGAGAGTGTTGTGTGTGTGCCTAGTGCCTAGTGTTGGTCTAAGGGGAAAGTGCGTCGTAATGACGTCGAATAAGTGGCACTGCAATAAACCCCTGGCTTTCCACAAAACGTGAGCGAAGCTTTCATAGTTTCATTATGCTAGCCATATTGACAAATGTCTTAGAAACGTTTGTTTTTAATTTCCCCCTGCCGACTGGCGATCGCTTTCTTCGCTGACAATAAGGCAGTGAAATTTTGATCTTTTGAGTATATTAGAGCACAGAAAATGCAGAGTAAACACAGTGAACAGGGGAAAATAAAATTAAAATTGCAGATTTTATATTAAATGGTCGGTTTTATCCCCACAATCCATAAAGAATAAGAACATCATGAATGGGTATTTCTCAGTATGTTTCTAAAAACATTTGCTTAGCACCATTGACTTAGCAAAATTTGTTTGGGCATTCCGCCAAATTACATTTAAGTTTTCATACTTGGAACCACATAAATTAAAAAAAGGTATTAAAACATTAAAAAATTAAAGAATATATTTTATTGTGCACTTCGCCATGTTAGATTTAGGTTCTCGTAACCCCAACCCCATAAATTCTTCAATGAAATCTTTAAAAAAAAAGTATTAAGGTTCAAATAAAATGAATAAATATGTTTTCTTTGGCACTTCTTAATAAATATGATTTCTTGGGCATTTCGCCATGTTAAATTAAAATTTTCAGCTTTCTTTACATTAGCTTTCTTACTTGGTCTTATTAGAATTTCACATACTTTATATTTAATCATTTTGAAACTGCACTGATTGCTTATATTTTATTTATTTTAAGCCAAGAATTGTATTTAATCTTAGAAATAGATAGATAGAAATAGATAGATATTAATATCCCATAAAAATTTTAAAAATACCTTTAAATCATACACATTTCTCTCTCTGTACCAATGAGAGGGTGTTGATTGCAGTTGAGGCGCCGCCCATTAAATGTCGGTTAATCAGACTAAGTCCGATGGGCAACAAACCGCATTTCTCTCCTAAACCCAGACTCTGGAGAGAAAATCTGAGGCCCAGAAAATCGTATTTAAGAGTTCGTTGCTGGCAGATGGAAACGTGAATTTTCTGATGCGTAAACCGCTTCGCTCCGGGTAAGAAGCGGAAAAATAAATGTATTGAAATGCGCCTTTTAGCAACAAAACTTGCGTTTTGTATGCAATTTGCTTAACAGAGCAAAACTTTGGCAGCCAATGCAGCAGAGAGCTACGCTTTCAAAAAACAAGAAAACAAGAAACATACACAGCCAACACACAATCAGCAACAAACAATACAAAGTACCAATAATAACAAGTACTTGGATTGGATTGGATTGGTTCGGATTGGAGGCGAAACTGGCGGCAATTTGGATTTTGGCCTGCGACTGGATAATTAGTGAGCAGCTGAATATATGTAGTATCGCCTCCAACGACCTTGATACACTTCAATCAAATATTTTCAATCGATTTCCATTGTCTGCTCGCTGCAGCTTTCGACGTCTAGAGCCGCGTGGCTTTGTTTGCAGCACGTCGAAGGCGATTGAGAAGGGTTTCTTCGATTTCTGAGTGTCTTTTTCCCACCTGAAGTTTGGCCTAGATTATGGTCTTTGTCAACTTAAGGCCCTGCTTAAGTCGGGCTTATGATAGTTCTGTCACTTTGAGGGCACTTTTGGGGTATCGTTTTAAGACCCCGATCAAAGTCAGCTTTTATCAGCTTATATAACTCTTAGGATGTCTATTTAATTGGAAAATTACTTACTCTAAGTAGGTTCGTCCCAAGAAATTGCATCACTTCTTTTGGGTTTTAATTTTGCTGATTTCCATTTATTGCTGACTAAAGTGTGGGTTTATACATGTTCCATTAAAAAACCTACTCATTCTGTGATTCATTTTGGGGTTTTAGGCTATGATTCAGTAGGATTTTGTATTTTTTGTAATTTGATACTCTTCTGCTCAGATCATTAACTAGAAAGTTCAATAACCAGAAGCTGAGCCATTTTTAAGCTAATAGCTTCGACAAATTGACTTTTAATTATATGCTGATTTCTGCCTAAGAACTTGATCCATTATTTATCAATGTTTATTTTGGCGGAGTCTGGGAAGGAAAAAAAATAGCTTATAAATATGTTAAATTTAAGATTTAACACATAATTTATCAAGGTTACGAGTTTTATGTTGATTTCTTTATATAATGTTAAAGAAAGAAAGCAACAGAATTTGTCATTCCTTAATGTAATTTATTAAGGATCTAGTAGCCACCTTTTTACTTCCTATGAAAGTATTTTCTGTAATTTAATATATAAATTATTAAGATAAACCTGTTATTTTCAATAGGCTTAAAGGCACATAATCAACGTCTTAAAGCGTCAAAAAGGCGTCTTAAATAATTAAATTAAAAATATTTATAAAATCTCCCATTTAAAGCCCCATCTCCCGGGTTTAATCCCAACTTTGTGGGTTATTATTTCCCACACACACTCTTTTAATTATAAGCCCATTCTGCTTGAAGCCCTAATTCATTATTTATCAAACTCTTTATATCATTTGACAAACCCCCCTCTGAAAAATAAATCCCAAAAAAAAAACTAAACTAAAACTAATTAACCTGCTTTTGCCATAACACCATTAAAAGCCTATCACAATGTTTTCTTCTCTTCTCTTCACCTCTCTTTTTGGCCACAGAAACCGAGCAGGCAGACCGAGTATTACGATATCTCGCCACGCCCCTTTGGAGTGCCGGCGGTATCTGGAGCGGGAGCTGGAGCGGGAGCTGGAGCGGGAGCGGGAGCGGGAGCTGGTGCATCGCTGACCAACGGCTTCACACGCTCGAAGGCGATACGGAATGGAGCGGGCAATAGCCTGAGCGGGGGATTCCAGCCGCAGACGCAGCGCATCAATGTGCCCCACCAGCAGACGCAATTTCTGGCCCACTTTAGCGAGTCCGGGGTAAGGAAATCGAAATCGAAATCGAAATCGAGAGCGAGATCGAGATCTGGAGTGGCGATCCCAGAAAGTAAAAGCGGCAGAAAAGCAATCTCAATTGGCATAACAAGAAGCACTCGAACTCGAACTCGAACTCGAGCTCAGGCTCTGAATACAAGCAAAAACCATTTCGCAGCGGCAATTGCATAACAAGTTAACAAAACAATTGGCTCTGCTCTGATTTTAGCCAATATCTGTTGGAGTTTTTTTTTTTATTATTTGTTTCTGGGAGTCTTACGTGACTTCCAAACAGTAAATGCTTTGAGGCGCTTTTTACCCCAACCTCAAGTAGCGAAACTTCAGAACCAGTTCCAAAAAGTTTAACTTCAAAAAACCGCAGAAAAAGGCCCAATCGAATTATAGTTTACCTTTCACCCGATTGCATTTCATGCTCCACATTTTCGTTATTATTATTTGCTTAACGTTTTGGCAAAGCCAACAAAAAGCGAGCTGCGTTCATAAATCATGTTCGTTTACCAATTTCGGTTTATTTATAAAAAATAACAGAAGCAAGTGTTTGCCTATCCTCGAGTTGTTTCTCTTGGCTCCGCAAATATTTGCTCATACATTTTATTTACTTCGAACTCTCATAATTGAAATGTCAGAGCGGAAGAGCGGTACTAGTAGTTCCCTTTCCGTTTTCTCCATTTCCCATTTCTCGTTTTGCCCACATAAATTTCTCGAGATAATTGCTGCAATTTGTTGAGCCATTCGGGCGAAAGTGCTGCCTTGATTGATGCCGGGCTTAAATATCAAATCGGTTCACGATTAATCGGCCATAATAATAACAATTGCTAGTGGGCGCTCGAAAAATCTCATTAGTTGGCATTACTTTTGAGATCATGCCTTTTAGTGGTTAACAAAATCATCCTCTCGGGCCATTCTCCATCCAGTCAGCCATCCGACATTCGACATCCGAAGCTTTGCCAATCTCCAATCATCTTTCTGACTCCTAACACTAACACGCACAGAAAGAAATAACTTAACAGTTTAATTTTCTAAAAATTTACATTTTCTATTTAAAAAATATATTAATTGGTATTAAAAGTATTTATTTCTACTCTACAAGAGCTACAAGCCTCTAAGAACTTCAAGAGAACAAGGTCACACTTGAAATATAAAAGGCATAAAGCAGTGCCATAGCCCTATAAGCGAATATTTGATCTTAAATCAATTTTAAAAGTATTCATCCTATTTTTGCTATGGCTACCAGCTTTCTAAACATAATAATTGGTATTAAAAATATTTATTACTTCACTACAAACCTTGAAGAACTGCAAGAGAACACAGTCACTCTTAAATTTTAAAAGACACCAAACAGTGTCATAGTCTTAAAAGCGATTATTTAATCTTTATTTAATTCATTTTGAAAGTTCGTCTTTTTTTTGCTATGGCCGTCAACTATCAAGAACTTCAAAAAACACGGTCACATTTTAATGTCGTATGAAACCCATAAAGCTGTGTCATAACCCCACAAACTAGTATTGATCTTAAATTAATTGTTAAATATAGTAATTTGTATTTAAGATTTCTTCTTGGCAAGGAATACATTCTTTCAAGAACTTCAAGATAACAGGGTCACACTTAATTTTTTTATGAAGGCCCCAAGCAGTGCCTTAATCCTATAAACTAGCATTTAATCTTAAATTAAGTACAAATGCACACCCATTTTTCCCTCTGTGCCTTGGATTTGGCAACCTGCTGTGGGGATTCTCCTAACTTTGACAGTTGCGAGGTTGCCTTCACATAAAAATTAAATAAATACGAGTGCATAAATTAAAGATGAACGGATGGGGGTTGAGCAGATCAAGAGGGAATGGGGGGAACGGGGACTACTGGTTGGAAAATTTGCACAAAACGCTTTAGACAAATTTGAGAATCACTTGAATGGCACGGCGGTTTGAGAAGAGTTCGCACGCCACACAATTGACAGCAGACGAACCGCAGAGATTGCGGTTCCATGTCGAAACTGTAACAGTTTCCCATGACGACGACGACGACAGCCGTCGAGGCTGTGAACGGTGCAGCAGCAGCTGCTCCAAAGCCCGTGATCGAAACAATGCTGCACTGGCTCCGAGCTCTCATTAATCCCCGCCTCTCTTCTTGCAGAACGACAAGCGTCCGGTGACGTCCAGCACTCGGCCGTTCGGCAATGGCGGAGGCTTCTCACCCACCCGGACACGCACTCAGGCGCCGATCTCGGCTCTGCCGGAGAACCCAGCCACGCCCGTGTCCACGCCCTTTAGGCCCAGGAATCGGTATCAGCCGGGCAGCAGCAGCGTCACTGCATCCACCTCGACGAGCTCCACCACGGACAGCTCAGAGGTCAGCAGCAAGCGGTACAATCGCTTTGGTGCCAACAGGGTGAAGTCCAGCACTAGTACCACCTCCACAACTCAGAACACCCCGTCGGAGCGTCCCAGCTTTGGCAGGAAGTCGCCGAATCCCCGGCGTCCCGTGTTCATCAGTCGCGAGGTGAACGAGCCCGTGAGTGTTGTCAGTAAGAGACCCTTTAACTACGGGGCAAGACCTAAGCTACCCCTTAGGCCAACGGTTCGGACTACCAGCACCACTGAGAGTGCTGAGGAAGAAGAGGAGGAGGCCATAGACGAGGAGCAGGACGACGAGGAGCCTGAGAACAGCGAGGAACTCTACGAACAAGACTCCGATGAGGGCCCGGAGGATCACTCCCAATCTTCTAGCTTGGAGAAGTTGCCCCTACAGGAGGAGAGTGTGACTCCGGTCTCTGTGGCCCAGAATGAGGCTTCGGTAGCTTCGGAGCCCTCCGAGGTCACCACAATTTCCGAAGTCGAAAGTGAGAGCAGCACGAGTAGCACGGAGGAAAGTCAAACAGATGTGTCAGAGGTCACCAACGCCGAGGTGGAAGTCACCACGTTGATCCCTCCTCCAGAAGAGGAGATCGTGGAAGAAACGACTATTCTTCCCCTGGAGAATCAGTCTACTGAGGAGCTCCAAGTGGAAGAGCAGGCCGTGACCACTGAGGCACCAGTTGAGAGCACCTCCGAACAGGAAGAGGTTGAGAGCACAAAAGCAGGGAAGAAACTGGAAGAGATCTTGCTGAAACAGAATGAAGAGTCCAAGTCAACACAGAAACCAGAAGAACACAGTTCATCCAAGCAGGAAACACAGAGTTCATCCAAGCAGGACGAGCAATCAGAGTCCCAGTACGACGATGAGGGCGAAGGTGAGGAATACGAGTACGACGATGAAGAAGGCGGCGAGGACTCCACCCGAGAGGTGGAAGCCCAGGACTCTAAGCCATCCACGCCCAGTGCAGAGCATGGGGATGATCGGGAGATAATTTCCGTGGTAACCACCAAGAGCGTGGTGAACGGTTCCACGGTTCTCCCAGCGCCAGTCACGCCCAGTTCCAATGCCTTAACAGAAGGGGAGGAGGAAGAAATCAAGGTGGAGACCACAACTCCCATAACCCTTGAGGGCGAAGAGGAGAAGTCCTCCAATGCCACAGAGAACTACGTGGTAGTAGCCTCCATCCAGCCCAGTCGCAGCATCAATGGCGCCCGGTTCCTGCCCTTCCCCGCCATCGAGCAGGAGGAGACCAAGCAGACCCTGTCCGAGCTGGAGAGGAAAGTGCACTCGAAGCAGCAGAAACAACCGGAGGGCAGCGAAGAGGTCCCCGTCGTCAGCTCTTCCTCTGTTCAGCCTC
Organism: Drosophila lacteicornis; assembly: GCA_008044355.1. NCBI lineage: Eukaryota > Metazoa > Arthropoda > Insecta > Diptera > Drosophilidae > Drosophila > Drosophila lacteicornis. The sequence continues at coordinate 211,452 of VNKF01004772.1, forward strand.
CGGTGGCTGCCTCCACCGAGAGCATCATCGACAAGCTGGACCGCGTTCAGTCCGAGCTTTCCAGCGGTTTGCTCTCTGGGAAGTATCCCATCATTAGCCAGATGGATTCCTCCACGCCAGCCACCAGCACCACGGCTGCCTCGGGGAGATTCGCGCCACACATCAGGAAGTTCCAGCCGAGGACTACTTCGGCGCCCAGCACCACCAGCAGTGGCAGCAAGGTGAAGGTGCAGCACTTTGATGAGGGTGAGATGGATGAGCTGGCGGGATTACTCCCAGTTGGGTTCAAGCCCAAGTCTAGCTACAAGAACCGGAAGATCACTACTACGACTTCCACGACGGAAGCTCCTCCGGCAGAGCTGTCGAAGCCCAAGCCGGGACGCAACTCCACCATCAGTCGCTCCTTCAAGAGCGGACAGGTGACTGTGCAGGATGTAGCTCTGGCGGGTCTCCTGCCTAAAGGATATAAACCTCCCAGAACAACCAGTACGACTTCCACTACTAGGAAACCGGATGAAACCAAGCCCGCCTCTGGCCTGGAGAGTCTCTTCAGCGAGGTGAAGTTTGACGACAGCTTGGCCGCCTTGCTCCCCAAGGATTACACTTCACCCAAGCCAGAGGTTTTGGTCGTGGATGACATTTCCAAGTTCCTGCCACCGGGATTCAAGGTCAATGTGAGCCTACCCAGCTCGTCGACCACTCCACGGAACCTTCCTGTGGCTGTGCCTTTCGATGACTTGAGCAAGTTCCTGCCGCCTTCCTATAAGGCGCCCAAGGAGAAGGAGCAGCCCAAGCTGCCAGAGGGTGTAACCCCCATTAAAATCGATGACTTGAAGAGTTTGTTGCCACCAGGCTTTAAGCTGAATGAAACGGCCAAGACGGAGAGCGATGTCAGCGATGAGATCCCTGCATCTCTGCTCCCACCTGGCTACAAGTCCAAGAAGGTTCACCCAGCCTCGACGACCACGACGACGGGTAAACCCAAGCCCCTGGCTTCCAGCACTACAGAAGCTCCTGCTGTGACCGAGAGTGGGGGAGGAAGTGGCCTTAAGGTGGTGTTCCCCAAGGGATTCCACAAGCGCCTTGGCTCCCATCGCCTGACAACGCCTCATCCCTCTCAAGACGGCGGATCGCCGGAACCCCCCAAGGATGCAGGAACACCTCAAGTGGTTATCAAGAAGGGTCCACCCACTAGGGCCACCACTGAGTTCACAGGCTGGCCAACGCCGCCCACCACGCCCCTGTCCATTGATAAACTCAATGCCCAGACCATTAACTTTGAGGATCTCCTAACGGCCATTGGAACGAGCAGCACTAGTAGCACCACGAGCACCACCACAAGCACAACCACGACGACGACACCGCGTCCCACGAAACCGGGTCACTGCACCGCCGACTGCGATCTGGCGGCCACCATCAAGATAATCGATGGCGTAGCCTGGAAACCGGAGCTGCTCGATCATAATACCTTGGAGTGGAAAACTCTAGCCCATGAGCTGGAGGCACAGGTAGGTTAACCTTTAAAGAAGGGTATATAAGATACTTAAATATCTTTTCTTTCGTTTTTCCAGCTCAATGAAGTCTACTCTGAAGCCTCCACTCTCAAAAAGTGGTACAAAAAAGTACGCATTGATAGCTTCAGCAAGGGCAGCGTCCTGGTGGACTACTATGTGGAGCTGGCCAACATCACCGAGGATGTGGACACTCTAGAAATCCGTCAGCTGTTCCATGATGCTCTGACCAAGCCAGAAACTCCTGCTTTGCCGGACAAGGATGTGGATCAGGAGAATGAGACGGACAGCGTGTCAGGGCCACAGGAGGAGCATCTAGTCAAGGATACTTATAAAATGGGCAAATATATCATCGATCCGGTGGCCACAGATTTTAGTGGTTAGTCAAGGCTTATAGTTACTATTAAATTGAAACTTGGGTGAGGTGGGGATGGCTGTCGGGGGTTGGTTGTGGGTTGCAGCGGTGTTACAGGAAGAGGATCTCCTCTGGCTGCTTTACAATCGAAGGGAATTAGATCCTCGCTCTGGGATTACTAGAGATATCCTGTCAGTCTGATGCGACCCTTCGTAAACCTCGCAGAGCAGTACATACCCATAATCCGCAGCCTGCGACCTGATCCAGCTAGGCCCCCTAAGAACCCTCTTAACAAGTTTATTGAACTAGTAATTTATATATTATTTTTTCAACAGTCATAGCCAAAAATGTGCACACCAATGTGGAGTATGCCGAGGAGGATCTGCTCATTCCCCAATGGGCTATTGTGGTGATAGTTATAGGCGTGGGCTCCCTGGTCTTTGTCATTATCTTTGGCGTCACAGTGGTGAGTAATAAGGATTATTCTTGGAGTTCTTTGATAACTCAAGTTAATCCTTACTCTCCCTGCAGTTGCTGAATCGCCAGAAGAGGGCCAAGAAAGCGCCCATACCTCTCACCAACGACATGCTCAACGAACTCAAGGTGAACCACATGGGCGGTGTGGATAACTATGGCGTGGATGACTTCTACAACATAGATGATCCCTGGAATGATACCAAGCAGCCTATAAAGCCAAAGGTAAGAGCAGTCTCTAAGTTATTGATCCTTTTAATTAACTATTTAATTATTTTCCCTTAGCGCTTCACCAACTCCATGCATGGCAGCAACAGCTCCAATATCTATGACAGCTGGCGCTCCACCCGGCATCCGCACACCAGTGGTGACTACTTCTACGACCAGCAGCCCACGTACTCCCAGAAGGGCGACTCCCTGAAGAGGCCGCAGCATCACAATCACCATTCGAACCACAGCAATCACGGCCACTATAGCGGGCGGGACCATCACCAGCCGCAGCAGCACCAGCAGGCGTATGGTCACCAGTATCCGGATGCCTTTGCCGATGCCCACCAGATGTACAGCTATAATAACCATGCGAGTCGGACGCGCTACTCACGGGACTACGATCCCGATTTCTAGGCTGCACTGAACCTCCGGCCGGGGCACTAACTAGCTTTAGTAACTGCAAAACGATTTGAATATAACTTAATAGCGTAAAGAGTAAAGAGAGTATATCGTATTTGTAAGGCTGCTATAATTTATCGTATGTACACTGCCTGCTGGTAGTAGTTAAGCCACACACCCAATATATGGAGCTGCTATATCCGGATGCCTTACACTTCCTTACACTATTAAGGAAAATTTACTTGATAGAACTTTGGGGCATGCCCCGAAACTAAATAGTCATGCACTCTTAGTTAATCATAGCCAGTAAGTAATAACTAGATACACTACAATATATACTTTGTATTATTTAAAGTACTGGCGGCTTGCTATAATACTAATAATGTCGAAAACTAGACTAATAAATCAAAAAATGCATATATTATATAATTTGTATTATGTTTTTATTATCTAAAAAATAATTTCTTCAGTAAAGTATTTAGTAAAATAAAAAAATAAAAAAAAGGAATAAAAAGAAATTGCCGAAACCCGGGATTGAACCGGGGACCTTTAGATCTTCAGTCTAACGCTCTCCCAACTGAGCTATTTCGGCTGTTGTTCGTTATCCGGCTAACATTCTATAACCCGCCCGTAGAACCTGAAAATTGTTCCTTCTTGTGCCGAGTTCTATTGCTTTTCTCCCTTTTGTTGGATTTTCCGGTGGGGGCGTCGCCTGTTAAAGTGATTTGATGGGCAACCCCAGAAAGCGTTCTTGGGCTTTGTATACAAACCTGCATATCGCTCTCCCTTTCACAGTATCTGTCCGTACAGTTAAGGACAACTAAATAGCATTCCAGTAGTTTAAGGTGTAAGATGATCTTAATTAATTAGCTTAAAACTTTAAATTGAATACTAACGTTCTTAATCTAAAATTGTTCTAGTTCAGCAAATTCAAATTTAATGAACACTCTTATTTATAAACAAAATATTTATTATGAGTATTTAAATTTTAAAATGATTGATATTTGTTGAAGATTTACTCTAAAGAGAATGTATTTTGAACATAACGGTACCTGCGGACCTGCGGATTTCTCAATTGCGTAGGAGTTTTAGCGTGAAGCTTCGCTTGATTAGGGTAAAAAAATAATGTAATAATGAAGTATCTTTGCTTCTATAAATACTGCAGCATCATAAAAAATTGCAAAAATTGCACGCTTAACTTAAATTGGCTATTTGGGACGGCCTTCGTCACCCAGCTGCGGTGTCCGAGTGGTTAAGGAGATGGACTTGAAATCCATTGGGTTCTACCCGCACAGGTTCGAATCCTGTCCGCAGCGATAATAGTTTTTTAAGTTTTTAAACAAACAATCTTTTTCTTTCTTGTTACGAATCCCATTAAATAAATGTATATGGTTTTTATTTTTATAATTTGTTTTTATTTATACTATTTATAACATTGTGGTTTCAAATCTGTTCTGTGATGAATAATCAAAAAATGTAATTGAATAGAAACTTAGTTTTAAGGGCAGTAAACAATGACCAGCAAAATGTATCTGTGTTACATAAAAAAGATAAAGTTAAGCCGTAAAGCAGGAACTTAATAAAATTATTAATTATTTCCTTTGCTGTGAAACCTCTTTTGGCAACATTAAATCCCTCTCAACTCCACTACAAACCCCACCTGCATCAAGTCTAACATTTGCTTTTGGTTTCTGTGTATTTTTTGTACGTCTGCTACAAAAATAGTTTGCATTTTGATTTATCTTTACAACTATGGTTTTATATTTAAAAAGAAACTTAATACAACACGTCTGTATTAGTACAATAGCCTAAAAACTAAAACCCAGCAGCAGACAGGTGCTTACTGCTTGGGCGGTGGTCGGTAGACGCCGACAACGACGGCGTGGTCTCTCTCGTAAGGCTCCAGCGTGAGCTGTTCCTGTGGCTTCAGCTTGTCCGCCTGCATCTTCTTCACCTCGGCGGCAAAGACAGCTTCGGGCTGCGCCGTCGAGTCAATGCAGGAGGCCTTGATCGAGATGACAAAGTGTCCACCGTTCTTCAGGAAGTGCTGGGCATTCAACGCCACAATACGGCCCTGATCCGGCTGGGCAACGTCGGCGAAAATCGTGTCCACCATGCCAACCAGCATGCGGTACTTGTGCGGATGGCGAGCGTCCTCAATGATGGGGATGATATTAGTCCTCTTCTTGGCCACATTGATCAGATCGCGACCGGAACGGTGAGAGAACTCCACGGCGTACACGAGACCTTCGGGACCCACAACGTCGGACACATGGGAGACTGTGGTTCCGGAAGCACCGCCCAGATACAGGACCTTGGAGCCCGGTGGCATGTGAATCTGCTCAACGCCACCCAGAATGGCAGCAGCCAGCTTGGAGCGGAAGGGATTCCACACACGGTACTCAATCTTCTCGCCATTGGTCTGTGAACGGAATTGAAATATTGATTAGGAGATGAAATTTTGGAAAGGAAAGTTAGATATTAGTGGAATATTGCCTCAGTTGTGCATTAATTCTAAGCACGCCTTGGAGCCCCCGCAACTGCTTCACGTGCACCTGAAGTGCACACAGCCACAGGTGGCCGCCGAGGATGCTCATGGCCACATAATGCCATGTTCTGTACCCCTGCACAACCTCATCATCAGCGGGGAAAAAAAGAGGGATAGAGAAAGGAATAGCAACAAACCTCGACAGAGATGCGCTTCTCGCCGTAGACTTCGGAGCCGGGTACAAAGTTCCTGGTGACCAGAGCATCCTCCTTGCCGCGGGCAATGAACACTCCCTCGTGACGATGCGCTTCAATGGTGACTGTTTTGCCGCCCTTGAAGCCGCCGGCGCCGCCTCCACGTCCACCCCCACCGCGTCCGCCGCCTCCACGTCCACCTCCACGGCCGCCGCCGCCGCCTCGTCCACCAAAGCCTCCTCTGCCGCGGTCGCCACCACCACGTCCTCCGCCGCCGCCACGGCCTCCAAAGCCTCCTCTGCCGCCACGGTCTCCACCACGGTCGCCGCCTCCACGGCCTCGGAAGCCGCCGCCGCCACCACGGTCGCCGCCGCCGCCACGCCCACGGAAGCCACCGCCTCCTCCGCCGCCGCCGCCGCCACCGCGTGGACTAAAACCTGCCAGAGAAAAAAAATAGCACATTTTAATATTTACCCAGTAATAGGTTAAGTGTGCGGCTTAAACACAGTTTAAACGGCACGCTTTTATCAGATCCTATAGCTGGAGGTTTTCCGCACCTGGTTTGCCCATATTTGTTTGCTGTACTTGCACTTTTTAATACAACTTTCGTCGAAATGTGATTGCTGCTGTTAAACACGCGGGCACCAAACGCTGAAAAGAAAAACACGTGTGTGGCGTGACCTTATCGCGGCTTATTTCGGTGGATTTTTCCTTTCGTGGCAGCTGGTCACACTCAAATATATGCTGGATTTTCTTATCGCTTCGCTGCGGTCACACTGGCTCCTTACGTCGTAAATCTTCACGTTTTTGTTCACTTACGTACGTCGTTCGCCAGTGTGACCAACTACCGTGGAGGAGGAAATCCTCAAATCGGTCTGCCGAATTTTAGCCACAAACTGCTGTCCCCGCACCTGGTCACCCGCGGATACGCCCGTCTCGCTCTTTCTTTTATTTCCGCCGTTTGCCGAGAAAGTTGGAAAATCATGGGTGAGTTGTGAAAAAGATTGGTTTTTGCGGGAAATAAACAAACTCGGTTGCTGAGCAGTGAACAAATGGAGCTAGTAGTGCTGTGCGGCTGAAGACGTAAGTGAATTGAAGCCCAACCGGCTGAAAGTGGCGCAAATGCAAACAAGTCGGAGACTTGGTGTTTCTTGTGGCCAGAAATCTAAGAAAATCGAGTGAATCTCCAGTTGTATCAATCAAATATTGTGTTTTCGCAAGACAAGAAAGTAATGTGCACCAAATACAAGTGTTATTTGCGTAAAACTCGCAAATGGCGATATTCGCAAATACTTGGCTCGATCTAACCTCAATAGCGAAGCCGCATAAGCTGCCATTTGTTTACATTGTGTTGCGCCGATTAAGCAGTGTTCATGTAACTAATGAATTATCTTGATTTGTTGCAGGCAAGCCAAGAGGTCTGCGCACTGCCAGGAAGCATGTGAACCACCGTCGCGACCAGCGTTGGGCCGACAAGGACTACAAGAAGGCTCATCTGGGAACCAGATGGAAGGCCAATCCCTTCGGAGGTGCTTCCCACGCCAAGGGAATCGTGCTCGAGAAGGTGTAAGTACCCCGCCCCGGGTGTGTGTGTTTGTGTGTGTGTGTCTTTTTCTCTCCACAGAGCCCACGTCTCGACGCCTCGCAGTATATTTTTGTGTTTTGTTGTGTTTGAAAACTCAAATCACAGGATTATACTGTGAGATGACAAGCGTGCCAGCAACAGCAGCAGCAGTACAGTGAATATAAACTAGCTTTAATTACTATTGTGTATTATTGTGTCCAATATCTAATCTATATTCTCTTTGCTTCCACAGCGGCGTTGAAGCCAAACAGCCCAACTCTGCCATCCGCAAGTGCGTGAGGGTGCAGCTGATCAAGAACGGCAAGAAGATTACCGCCTTCGTGCCCCGTGACGGTAGCTTGAACTACATTGAGGAGAACGACGAGGTCCTGGTCGCCGGTTTCGGTCGTAAGGGTCACGCCGTCGGTGATATTCCCGGTGTCCGTTTCAAGGTTGTCAAGGTTGCCAACGTCTCTCTGTTGGCTCTCTACAAGGAGAAGAAGGAACGCCCAAGATCTTAGATGACCATGCATCTAATCTTTTTCCAGACAAGCAGAGTTAGGGTTTTACAAAACTAAATAAAAAAGAAAAGAAACAAGCCGATGTTAATGTTTCAATTAAATGTGATTTTTTGTTAATACCCGTTTATGGTTCTAAAGTTTTTGGTTTGCCGTTTAGGAATACTAATGGTTGCCTTGCTGATGTTTTGTTGAATTGATTAATTAGAATCTATATGTTCTAATGGCCAAATGAGTCACATAATTTCAGATAATTTGATAATTATGTTTACTTTTTGTTGATAATGCCCAAGAACTCTAGATAAAGTTTGTGGGAAAATGGTGCATTTGCTGTCTATTAAATAACTTAGTGCTGGTATAAATATTTAATTATTCGGTTATACCATTGGATGAAGTTCTGTTTAAACTTTGTGATAAATATTGTATGGTTTTTAATACAAACTAGTCATAAATAATAAATAATATTACAATAATGAATGCCAATATAGCATTAGTCTTGACCAGTGTTGTCAATTTAGCTATTTTCCACACTATATCTCTCGTTTTTCGATTGGTAAATAAATAAATTTGAAAATACCGGCTAGCTGCCGCTGTAAATGGCCAGTTTCTGGAGAGAAGCAGGCTAGAAATCCTCGATACCGGGGTTCCATATACCAGGCGAACAGAAAGATTAGAGAGAGGACGAGTTCTTCTGCGCTTTAAGGCAGAGAGAGTCCAAAGAGAGAGAGAGAGCCAGAGAGGTCCCATATCTATTATAATAAAGTTAGCGTCTACCATTTTCCATTTCTGTTCGCCTGGTATTTCATTCTCATCAATGGGGAAACTGGATGGAAATTTAATGAATAGTGGAAGGAAAAACCCACTGTAAGGGGTTTCAGTTACCAGGCGAACAGAAATACTAGATAGAGGATAAATTCTTCTGGATTAACCTTTATATAACAGTTTATGGAAACTCAACTCTCATGCAAGTGTTATTAAACTCACTAACAAGAGAGAGAAATTTGAAGATGAATAAAATTAATAATTAACCAAGTTATTCCCAATTTCTAGAATTAAATCGCCGGATATTTGTTGCTATTTTTAGCTACCTTATAGCTGATTATATGCTAGTTTGGCCTTTTTATAACCCGATGAGTTGCCAGCACTGGTCTGGCAACATTACCAGTGTTACAAAGCGTTGAGCTGTACATGGTTAGCAACACTGTTTCCCGCGCTTGATTATATTCAAAATATGCAGTAGTTTGTATATAACTTAAAGAAAATCAGAGTATTTCGTTTAATTAAAATAAATTCCAGTTACCGCTAATAACTTCATTGTCAACTATTTCCTTAGCCGCATTGTGCAATGCCTGGAACACACCCTCTTTGCATCATGGCAGTATCCGTCGTACCTACCGCAGTGGCTTCGGCTGCTGCGACTATTGCTTACATAACAGAACGGCAAGAGAGCCTCAGAAACTGAGACAGCCATCATCAATGCATGAGCCCGGGACCTGGACCAACGTGTGCCGGGCTTCATCAGCGATAAGGACTCGCAAACTGCACCTCCTACCTGGCGGGGCACTGTGAGAAATCATTGCGGCCAAGAGCGGAGAGCAAAACTGGTTCGAACCGAGGGCAGTGGCTGATTTCTTGCAGTGCCGGAGACCCGATCTGCTTATCAATAATTTGTTTTTATTCCTTTTGCTGCGTTTAGGCCGAGATGCGCTGGCGATAGCCGCTCAAGTGTCACACGCCCACATTTTTGGAGCAGCCGATGTCGATGGAGCGAGCGGCTATTTGCACATACGCCACACCAATAAACTTGTACCCACCACCGAGGCACGCTTTGATCCGATCCCCATACCCAGTTCCCATTCCCATTCGCATTCGCAATCCTTATCCCAGCCCCGTTCTCGGTCTTTAGTCTTTGGTCTTTCAGTCTTTCAGTGTTTCAGTCTTCAGTCTTCCGTCTTCGGTCTGCGGTCGGCACACGCTTGCGCAGTATCTTTTGGGCTTTTCTTTCTTTTGGTCTGACCGATGCTTGGAACCTTTTGCCTGACTTTGGCCCCTCCGCACATAAATCCAAGTCCACAACTTCGCCATCGACTTCGACTGCGGCTTCAGTTCGCCGGCGGCAATTATCGCGATGTGATAAACAAATATTTTGCATCTAAGGTAAGAAGCGAAGGCTTTCCCGGCATTCTGGCGCTTAATTATGAACTCCGTTTGGTCTCCAGCCTCCTCCTCCGATCTTCAGTGCCTGCGATCTCCGCTCTTTTTTTTTTTTTGGGGGGGCCGAAGCGCACAAGTACGAGTTTATTAAATGCCCTGCGCGTGGCCTGCCAACGTACTTGACTCGTCTTCTGGGAGGTTCGCCGATCTTTTGGGCTTGGCTTGGCTCTTGGCTGCTCGCCGCTGCCAGCAGTTGTTTGCAATATGCAATTTGGGTGCTTATCTCCCGCTGGATACCAATCACAGCTTGGCCCCTGCCCGCCTCTCTCTCGCTCTCTGTCCCTGGGGTGGGTGGAGAGTGAAATAAAAATTAAATATGGCTCTATTTGAATATTCCCAGCTTTGCAGCCTCACGGGGCGTATGCGTAATGGGGCCAAAGTATACGGCGAGAGAGAGATGGGGAAAATGATTCTCTGACAGGCAATTGAATTGGCATGGGAAAGCCATTTGATTTATTGATTTATCCTGGCGGTATATATTAGGTTTTCTTATGTGCTATGTTGGTTATAAAACACTTTTAGAGATAGTTTGCAATTCAAATTTGCTAAAGATTAGTAAGCTTTTTATGAGGTATTTGTATTGGAAGACAAGCTATATTATAAGTAAGTATTTAGAGGTATTTTTTTTAAAGTAGGAAACCATTAATAATTCCTTATATTTAATTGTAATTTGTAAATGGTCAGTATTTAATATACTAAATACTACCAAATTTTCTGTTCATGAGCGAATGGTATATAACATACTAAATATACCAAATGTTCAGTTAAGCTCCGTACTCAGACACGCGAAAAGTGTTCCTAAACATTGAGCCAAAACGAGAGGTCAATACTCACCCTCTCGCTCTATCGTACTGCTTAAAAACACTTTTCGTGTGTCTGAGTACGGAGCTTAAAGGAGAATACTAAATGATCATGACATGGATTCTATACAAAATACTGATATTTTTAATAAAATTATTAATTTCTTATGTTCTCTATATAGATTTACACTGCTTATCCTCTTAGTACATAGTTTAATCCATAAACCCTGATAAAAGGTCGATTTTTTGATATAAAGATTACATTTGTGGCATACCTTTCCTTGTAGATTGTTCCACCTGTTAAACCCTCGCTTGATCACCCTAAGACCCCTTAATTAAAGCCTTTCTAAGCTTAATTTTAGCTAAAAAATAAAATTCAAATCTCCCTTCGAATCTGTGCTGCAACTCTTTGCCCCATTTGATCCACATAACACCCTTTCCCAGATGGTTCCGCCGCACACATCTTGGCGTATATTTGCATACGCTCTGTTGGCATTGCCCTGGTATGGGTGGAGACCCCCTGCTCGGCGTGTCCGTGTATTTGTGGCCCCGGCACTCACACAGTGGCAGGCGTAGACCCCAGCGACATTGGGGCCTCCAACCAATTGAAACAAACCAAATGCAAAGTCGTCTCTCCCACAACAAATGAGTCGGGGAACAGGTTTTCCCTGTCCGAAAGTGAGACTCGGCGGCACGAGAGAGATATAGAGAGAACGGAGAAGCGAACGAATATTAAATAAGGCTTGTTTCATTAGATTCAAAGAACCCGCCGCGCTGCTCGGGGTCTCGGCTTGGCTATGCTGACGCTGACTGTGCCTGCCCTGGGAGCCAAGTCACCTGGGTCTGGCCTGGCCTGGGCCACTTGCTCGTTCCGCTTTGCTGGGCAGCTGCCGCTCTCTGGCCGCTCTGGCCCAAGACTGCGAGCTGCGCGAAAGGTTTCGCTGGTGCTTTTCGCTTTTTGGCCTTATAGATCGCAGATCGGGTCTCGGTCTCCGAGGCAGTGGCAGAGCCAGAGACACCTCTCAGGTTCAGTTCACAAACAATCTCCGAGTCCGAGAGAGCGTCGATCGGTCGACGAGTTCAGTTGGCTTGCGGTTCGTCATCAGCGTGGTTCATGCGGCTCCGACTCAGCCTCAGTCTCAAGACTCTCGATATCGAGCTTTAGCTTTAGCTATAGCCTTAGCTTTGCCTCTCCATTGACATCGCCATCTGCGTCTCCCCGGTTGTAATCATAAATATATCTACATACAGCGGCTGACTGACTGGCCGCCGTACATAGGCCCAGTTACTTACTTAGTTAGTCTCTTGGCTGGCTCTGTGGCTGTGCATTTTCATTTTCCCAAGAGTGTTGTTGCTGCTGTCACAGCGTCCGCTCCCTCGAGCGGTTTGTGTGTTGGTATCTTGTGAATTGTCGTCGAAGCCCTTGATTTTAGGCAGTCGATACGCTCATTAGTGGTGTCCCCACCGTCCAGACTCTCGCGGATCGGAAAAGCGTTCATTGAGTGCGGAAAAGTGTTGGCCAAGAGCTGGAAAACGTTTTAAAAAGTGTTGTCCTAAAGCCAAAATCGATCTTCAAAGATATATAGATGATATTCCCTGGAAACTAGAATAGAATTGGCCAGTGTTTCCTAAGAAATCAGTCGGGAAATCAATCTAACCTTCAAAAAAGTGTTTTCCAAGATCCAAAATCCATCTACAAAACGTTTTCAGAAGTGTCTAATAACAGCCGTAGTAAGTTCTGAAAATCTATACAAGAAAACGTTCAGAAAAGTGTTTTTCAAAAGCCAAAATCATCATAAAAACCTTCAAAAAAGTGTTTTCCCAAATGCCAAAATTCATCTTAAAACTCTTTAAAAAGTCTCAATCACTCTAGAAAGCAAAGTAGAACACTTTCTCTATTAATTAGTATTGATTCTATCATTAAAATATCAAATCCACCCAAAAACTGACCCGAGAACTGAAAGTTTACATAGTTCACATCAAATCGAACCGTTTTGAAAAGTTTTAAAACCTTCCAACGAGTCTATACCAAGTGCCAACTAACTAACCCTTAAAAGCGACAATCGAATCCAAGTGCCAAGTGATCCAAGACCCAAAATTCTACACGTTTCAAGAGGTATTAGTAAATCGGGAGATAATAAACCAAGTGCCGAGTGCAAAATAAAAGTATCCACATCATTAGGCGATTGCAAAATCGTAACCAAAAATGTGGGTTAGGGTCTAAAGCAGCAGCAGCCAGTAGCCACGAGAAACAACGCAAACGCAAAAATCTGACAACAAATGGACGCAAATTCACACATGCCGACGAGTGCATAGATTTATGGTTGGAACTGTAACGGGGCGCAAAATGTTGGGACCGGCAAAGCAGTAGTCGAAGTCGAAGCAGTAGCAGTAGCACCCAGCACCGCCAAGCAGTCCACCTGCCCCCACCGACAAAGGGAAAAAACTAACGGAATAATGCAACATTAAGCAAAATGCTGCTGGCCCTGCTAAAGCAAAGCCCCAAACAACAACAATCTCAGCCTGCCACGGACTGCAACAGCAACAACTGCAACAGCAACATCAACAACATCAGCGTCACCGTTACCACGAACACCGCCGTTGCCGTATAAAAATGGAACCCTCATATGATCACGAACATCCACATCATCTGCTAACAAATTACAAGTAATATTTACATTTTTCCCATGCTAAAAATTTTTTTCCTCGCTGTTTAATTATATCCAAGCGAAGCGAAGATACATATCTTCAAGATAATAACCATAATGAAAAATGGAAAAGCCGTCCGTGTAGTGGTGAAGAAATTCTCTAGATCGTGTGTATGTATATATAAACCCTCTAAGTATATATATATATGCCTGATGACTGGGGACTTTTCAAGACTTAGTCACAGAGAGACACAGATACTGGCGGCACGACAGCGAGAAACACCGTCGGGGATGCCATAAAAAACGGGTATATATAGGGGTATATACGGGGGGTATACATATGTATATACTAATACCTGGTACCTGGGAATTTTGCTTAGATTTTTCTTAGTGTGGCCCCAGTTTCAGTTTTTATTTTTTTTTGTTTTCCAACAACACACTTGCACTTGTGTTCGTATCCGCTTCTCGCTTCTCGCTCCAGTGTGTGAGCGTTCTCCTCTCCGAATATGTAAATGGACGGCCGCGAATAACTTAAGAACCGTCTTCGTCCGACGTCTTTGGACGGCGGCTCGAAATTGGTCAAGTGGAAAGTAAACCAAGACTCCGGAGGGTGGAGAGCCTGGGAACGGAGAAAAGCCCCGAAAAGAGGTTTTAATTTCCGTATATATTTCGTATATTTCGGCCAGAGGTCATGCGGCGATTTTGACCATTAAAAAGATTTACCTAAACAGATCTAAGCGGCTTGATAGCTACGCATGAGGTTTTGATATCCGTCTATATATATTAGGTATATAGTTAATGCCTCTGACTTTCGTAGTTTCCGACGGGAAATTCCCGTCTACAAATTGGCTACGAAATTATGAATGGAAATGTAGCCATGAAATTAAATTAAGTACAGATGGAAAAGCTTTGATAATTCAGCCAAAAGAAATTTGAAAAAACATTCAAGGGATTTCGGGGAATCTCTAAAAATTTTCACAGGCGAAAGCTTGTGGCATATTTTGTCACATTTTTCGAAATCTTCCTTTGGAGCTCTGCCCACAAATCAACTTCATTCGGTTTGATCTTTTATGGATCCGCCATAAATCAAGTCAAGGCTTTTCGATCAACCTAAAGATTCAATCTAAATAGTTTTCCGAATAAAAATAAAATTCAATGACCAATAAACAAGCCGCTGTATATGTGGATTTCCAATCAACTTTGGCAATTAATTAAGATTTCATGGTGACTAAACTTTAAAGGCTTAAACCAATAATTGCCATAGTTCCTGGTTGCTCAATATATGCATAGTTTATCTTTGAAACCTTCATAAGTTCCCCTTTTACAACAAACAGGAACTAAAAGCTGGCATTGACGTAAAAGGAGATTCCAGCAGCTGTAACTTCTTGGAAGAGCCACCGATAAATCTTGGCAAATCTTTGTTTAAATCTCGTGTCGACAGGTTAATTGGTTAATTGTATTGATGCATCTGAAGAAAAAGTACAAAAAGGTTAAAGATTGGAAAGTATTCGATGAGGCTGATGGGAATGCAGAGAATTTCTTCTTTTTGAGCTTTAGGTTTCTTAAGAAAACTAGGTAATTATTTTTATATAAAGTAGAAATTAATTTGAACATAAATTAAATAATTGAAATGAGAGATACGGAATATATTTTAAAACGTTTTCGGAGAATCACATTTTAAATGAATTAAATAAAAACAGTCTAAGATGTAAAACCAGATTATAATTTAAGAGTTATTTTTAAAGATTTAAACATCTTTATTGGGTTTAAGAATAATTCTTCAATCTAATATGAGAAAATGGACGATCGAATGGAAAAACTGGACGAAAATTCCGAAAGTATCCTTAATCTTAATAGAGTTTTAGCTTAGCTTGACTTAACTTCAATAATAATTACAATTCACAATAAAAACCTTTCCCTACCCACATTTATCCACAAAACAAACCATTAGGATTCCCAAGGATCTTTGAGTGGAACCAATTTTAGTTTCCTTCACAAAAAACTAACTTCAAACACGGCGCACTATATATTAAGTACCTCTCCCCACCTCAGATACGTTATGACCAATTAACGATCACAAATTTCCGCATGAGCCGTATAAACGTTTCAAGTTAATTAATTTTAATAACCCAATTAGTGGTTTTTTGCTAGACATTTAAATCGGCAAAGTAGTCGGCACCCTATAACCCTATTATAACCCCGTAAATCAGGACTGCAGACGACGGCTGAAAATGTGGCGAAACTCCCCCGATGGCCATTAACAAGCCCGTATCGGGTCCGGTTCCCTGCCATTAAAACTCACTCGTATTACTCGTATTTTTATTCGAATTCACCAACTAGCTAAGTACAGAGCATCCTCCACATGCAATTACTCTAGTTACTGGTAGTACGCGCATGTACGAGGCAGTACTGCCTCCATTTCCATGCAATCTATATAATTTAGGGCCCTTACCCCGATCCCGGCCCCGGACCCGGACCCGCTCTCCACCTGCGAGGGAGTCGTCGTCGTCGACGGCGGCGTCTATGTGTATGTGCGTGCTAAAATCCATTAAGTTTTTGTATCTTTTTTATGCTCTTAAAATCGCTTGTGTGAGAACTGGGTCTTCGCCGTTTCTTCTTGGGGAAAAATGGAGGCGGATGGTGGTGCCTGAGATGAGGTAGAGGTGGCCGCGGCGGAGATCGGGCGACGACAGGCCGCAATAAACCTCATTAGCCGAACGAATCCGAAGTCGGTTTCGCTCGCTCGGCCCTCGAAGAGTGATGGTGATGATGGCGCTGATGATGATGATGATGCTTCGCTTGCTTCATTAGTTTAATTATGTACCCGGAGTATACTTATATAGCCGGTATATAAAGCATATACAGTGGTGCTACCTCACCAACACGGATTTAAAAGCAATACAGACAGAAAAATAAATATAACATAGATCAATATATAAAAAATTCTATGGTTTTTGAGAGAGTCTTTGGTAAAAGTAAACTTTTTAAAGTTTTTCAAGAATCAAGAGCACAAAAAAATGATATCATGAATTATATAATTTGATCATGAACAAGAGAATATTTTTCCTACACTTTTCTTCAATAAAAAAATGTTTATTTAGGTAAAAAAAAAAAATATGAATTTATTAAAGGCCAAGTAATACAAAGAGGATCAACTTACTACTCACCGATTTTTGACTAACTTTGGTTAACCATAATGTATGAAATAGTACTCCTTTAAATTTCCATAGATGTCAAAAATACAATGCTCTCCTTAAATCAAATGCAATTTCTTTATTATTTTATCAAAATTATAATATAAATTTTATTTAACTAACAAATATTTAAAATTATGAGCTAACAATGATGTTGAGCAATGGCGATAACATAAATATTTTTGGTTTAGTCTTCTTTATTATCTTCTCAATTTGTTTATTGATTTTGGCTTTTAATAATGATTTTTCTGAATTTAAGATAAAGATCTACATCAATCAAAAAATCGACTTAGATTTAACAAATTAAATTAAAATTACATTTAAAAAATGCCACAGATAAAGAGTAGGCTTGATTATATGTACACAGGTGCTTCTGACGATAGCCAACCTTCTTCCTCAGTATCAGTAGATCACCTTTCAACTATTTAAAGCTGGAATAAATATGGAATTCTTGCTTCATCACAGAAATTAATTCTTCTGAAGATAGCCAACATTCTTCCCCAGTAGCCATAGTTCTCCTACCATTAGCTTTAAGCTAAAATAAGTTGGAAATTCTTGCTTCAACACAGAAATTAGAGCTGGAAAGGCTCAGTATGCTGTATACTTGATTATATTTCTATTTTTAAGAACTTTTTTCCTCAAATCACCCTCTTTGAGGAGATAAAATACTTAGCTACCTTTATTTTCCGAGTGTACACCTTCTCCTCCTCCATTGTGCGTGCCGCGTCGATCCCATTCGCCCAGGTAGCGCATCGCGTCCGCGTCCGCATTCACGTTTATGTTCATTAAAGCTAAGATGGCGGCTCTGCTGGCCCGGATGCTGGGCTGTTGGCTGTTTATGCTTATTGGTCAGCGGCATCTACATACACGCGTTTCGATATATGTACGGGCACCGCCATGCCATGCATATGTATGCGTAAATGGCCGATGCGATGCGATCCGATCGGCCGACAACTGTGGGCCTGCGTCGTTAAGTTATTCAAGTACATCACACCTGGGCCGCCGCAGAGATACACAGCTCCAGCTCCAGCCACAGCTCCAGCTCTGAGCGAGAGCCGCAACTGGAACTGGCCCAGGTCGTGCCGTCGCCGAGTCGAAACTCGTTTTCCGGCCTCTTGTAAGCCTCTGAAATCTGTTTTTCTTTTTTTTTGTATCGGGTTGGGGCGCCTGCAGCCACACAGCGGGCAGCCAATAGACTGCAAATGGAGCAAATGGAGAGCCGCCGAAGAAGATGCCTCTTGGCCACACCCACCTCTGGTCCCCGTCTCGCGTCCTCTTGGCCAGCCAAAAACCAAAATGGCTTTTATTACCTTGCCTGAGCCCGAGCCGAAGATGAGGCTGCAGCTGACTTGGCCCAATGCCATCGCATCCAGTCGAGGCGCCAAATGATTTGCCATTCTAAATAGCCAAGTCAGGTTTCGTTCTGGTTGACTCTTTGGAGTCAGAGAAGGCGAAGGCAGCGAAAGCTGCGGTGTCCGATCGGCGCACTCTAATTAGTCGTAAGTGCAGCTCTGGGTTAGATCCAAGTGAATTATTAAATCAAGGTTGCTAATTAGCATATCTCACGGGAGAAGCTTTCTAATATATGGGGGTTAACATTAGCTCCAGAGTTTCTTATGAGAGGGGTTTCTCCTAGAACTCTTCATGACTTAAGAGACGCCTATAATTAGGAAAATTATGAATAAAATCTCAGCTAATTAATTGGAAACCATTAGAAGTAATATTAAAAGTAAAGTCTACATTGACCTTCACCTCATTAAGCCTATAGAAACATTATTAAGACGAGTTTAAATGTGGATATAATATAATATAAATATAGAAACATTTTTAGCACGAGTTTAAATATAGATTTAATATGATATAAATATAGAAACACTTTTAACGCTAGTTTAAATATTTAAATAAATACTTTTCTATTATATTGTCCACATTACGCCTTTAGAAACATTTTTAACATACTTTTAAATATTAAATTGATTGTGTTTCTAACCTTTTCTTAGACATTCACCCCATTTTAACAATATTTTTATGGGATATTCCCAAAAGTGTAAAAGTGCTGAAACATTTAAGAGCGATTTTCATTCATTTATAATTTTTGAAGAACCCATACAAACGAAATTAATATAAATATTAATATTAATATAAATATAAAATGAAAAAATTATTAAAAAATTTTTTTCAGAGTTCTAGTTGGTTTAATTAATTAAATTTATGACCAGTTTCCCCTTGTAATATGTAAAATTAATCGAATCGAAAAATTGTCAAGGAAGTAAGGCTTATGTCAAGCTTTTTGTGGGAGTTAGCCTTAACCTGAGATTAAAAAAAGTGTTTTTAAATCGAAAACCTGAACAAAGCCAACAGGATTATAACATATGGTTAGTGTTAAGTTGTTTCTAAATTTTTTTTTAACAATATATATATATTTTAAATACAAGTTTTGCTTTACTTAAGCGAACTTATTCTTATCCTTATTCATACCAGAGCCTAGTTACTTATTTACTTAGTTTCTTACTTATTTTCCTACTTATATAAATAGTTTGATCTAATTGTATTTATTACGAAATCTCTGAAAAAGACACCTCTTTGAGTCACGTGTGAAACTCCTTTACCTTACCAAATCCACATCAAATCCATCCAAAGACCGCCAGAAACACTAGGAAACCATTGTCTCAATGGCCCACCGCGATGGCTTGGAAGCCGAGAGACAAATCTGCCCAATCGTTGTCACATACCTGTCCAACTCCAGCTCGGAGAATCCCCCGATCTTCCCCCGATCCTCCATTCCTCCAAATAGTCGAGTCGAGGCTAGACAATGGTATTGACAGCTCACCGTAGAGGTTGGATCTGTCTTAATTACTGTCCTATTTGCTGGAATGTCAGCTTGTCAGGCCGAAATGCTTTCTAAAATTAGCCGGGAATATGGAAAATATAGATTGGAGGGGACTCTTTATTACCCGAATTCCACTGACAATTGTCTCCCAAAAAGGGGAATGGGTATCAGGCCGGGATTCGGTTTCCAGATCCAACTTAAAAGGCTGTCCTCAGCAGCGCGGCAGAGCGTCACATGAATCACAATATGCTAAAGCGCCTGACACTCTCCAGATCAATGCGGCTCCTGAATGAAGCCGAAGTCGAAGCTCCAGCAGCCCCGGGGCTTGTTAAAAGGGAGGAGTTGCCTACTTTTGTGGCAGCCACAGGAGGGAGTACCCTGTACCCCTTTCCACCTTTTCGCTGGACTCTCTGTGGCAGCCACCACCAGAGAAGTCGCTGTGCTCGTAAACAAAACGTTCCACGGTCGGACCCCAAGTCGGCGGCGGACATCGAGTACTCTTTGGACAGGGGGACACTGAGCAGGAGAGGAGTAGAGGAGGAGCTGAGCCAGAGGATGAGGAGGAGGACTGCGGACAGGCAGCAACAGCGGCTGGCTGGCCGCAATGTGGAATATGTGGCATTTTGCAAAGATGTTGACATTTTGCGCGCATAAAAATGCCAACTTACCGGCCACTGTATGTGTCCTATTTTAAAATCAGGGCCATGGCTAAGCAGTCCGCGAAGCTGAATCTCTGAAGCCTCAGCCACATCCAAAGCCAAAGCCAAAGCCAAAGCCGAAGCTGGCTAAGCCGCATCTGCAGGAGCGAAGCGGAGCAGCTTGGATCGTGAGCGCGCTTAGGATAAAGCCAGACCGACTGCGACCAGACAGCCGACAGTTGGGACAGGTTGGACAGCAGCGGACACGGCGGACAGACGGACGGACAGGGGGACGGTATAATTTTGTGTACCCCTTTTTGGCCAGGCGAAGTATTTAGCAGCGGCAGCCGCAACCGAATATCAAAAACGTAACGACGTCACCGAAAACCCTCAATAAATTATCAAGCCTTCAGCCGGGGCTGCTGCTCGGTCCCTCGGCCACATTTCGTGGCCAAGCGGAGGCAGAGGAGCAGGAAAGGCTGGTAACCAAGTTCGCTAAGGGTACCGGGTACTGGGCCAACTAAAAATTTGCAACTTTGGCGGCATTGTCAAGGAAGAAAGTCGCCGGAACTAGAGCGCCTAGGCCGAGACAAAGATAAGAATGGAAGTGGGGAGGATCATGAAGGGGTAGGGGACGGGGAGCTGAGCTACTAAGACCTAAAAATTCGAAGGTTTTGGAGTTGGGAATCCATTGAAATAGAGGGTACTTGGAGTCAGGAGCGAGGGGAAGTTAGATACTAGAAGCTGGGATATGAAGAATTAGCAGACAAAGAGCCTAGTCTCTTTAAGGTCTTAGCGTCTTTCAGGCTTTGTATCCTAGTGTCCTAGAGTCTTCTGCTTCTGAGACTTGAAGTTTTAGAGTCCTTAGTCATTGAGTTTTCGGGTCTTCCTTGAATCTTATAGTTACAGAGTCTTAGTGTCCTAGAGTCTTCTAGTTATACAGTCTTGGAGTCATTGAGTCTTCGAGTCTTAGTATCCTAGAGCCTTCTATTCATATATTCTTTGAGTCTTAGGTTCTTCTGGTCATACAGTAATAGTGGCCTAGAGTCTTCTAGTCTAAAAGTCTTAGAGCCTTTGAGCCTAGAGTCTTCTATTGCAATTGTCCAAGAGTCCTAGAGTCTTCTATTCATATAGTCTTTAAGTAGAGTCTTCTATTCATGCAGTCTTAGTGTCCTATAGTCTTCTAATCTTAAAGTCTTAGAGTCTTTGAGTCTTAGTGTCCTAGAGTATTCTATTCATGCATTTTTAGTGTCCTAGAGTCATCTATTAATGCATTCTTAGTGTCCTAGAGTCTTCTAGTTTTACAGTCTCAGAGTCTTAACGTCTTCATGTGGTAGAGTCTTCTAGTCCTATAGTCTTAGAGTCTTCGACTCCTTGAGTCTTCGACTCCTCGAGTCTATGAGTCTTAGTGACCTAAAGTCTTCTACTTCCACAATCTTAGTGTCCTAGAGTCTTCTAATCCTACAATCTCAATGTCCTAGTGTCTCGCAATCTTGGAGTCTTAGAGTCTTAGAAGTCAGGCTTCGTCCAAAGAATTAGTGCTGTTCGCAGTCCAAAGCAGAGCCCAGTTCCGAGCTGAAGAAACAATTAGTTTGGCCAGGTTGCCAAGGCAGTCTAAAGGTAGGCAAAACGAGGAACACAATAGACCAAAAGTGTAGTGGGCAGCAATAAATTCAAACGGTATCAAAAGCGAGAAGAGAAGGCGGCCAAGAGCAGAAGCAGCCGCCGAATCCCCAAAGGATCGCAGTCGGGATCTCGGCTATCCACTAGCGGGAGCTTTGGCAATATTTAAACTTGTCCATGCTCCATGCTCCGTGCTCCCAATGCTGCCTGAATTCTTGGAAGGCGAATTACTTTGAAATGTGTCGATATGTCGCAAGTTTTAAAAGTTATGCATAAAGGTCCGGCCAGGGTAAAGCCGAAGCCAGGCCAGACTGCTCGTTCTCATTCTCGAATCGCGGCCTGGGTCTGATCTGGGTCTGGCTCTGGCCAAGGCTCAGGCTCAGGGTTGGGGGAAGCTCGGGCTGCTTCATTCCAGCTTCTGCTCCAGCTTCTTTGCTTACTCCGCCGACTGCGACTCGGACTCGGACTCCGCGACGGTGGCTTGTCGGAGTTGGGGCGGCCTCCTTTGATAATACAATAGCTGCACGCGCCCAATTTACATTTATGTCCGCTGACATTAAGGAGCGCACCGATGCAGGCAGCCGGCCAGCCAGCCAGCCAGCCCAGGGAGCTATCCGTTCCGATCCGTTCCGATCCAGGCCGAGAGATCCAGTTTGTGTCTCTCTGGTGTCTGATAAATGCAAAGCTCTGCCAGGCTTGGCCTGGCTTTGCTTATCCTCCTCCCTTGTGCGTGCCGGCAACGCGAAAATTGTCAACGTATTTAGCAGCCCTTTTAAATATCATTATAAAGAGAAACATTGCCACGGCGGCGGTGCATTTTTGCCGGCGGTACGTAATTCCCAGCAGTAGCCCCTTGGGAGAGCGATTAACAACGATCATGAATGTGATACGTGGCGGGGATTGGTATTGGTTCTGGGATTTGGTTCTGAGGGACAACTCCATCTTTGTTTGGGTGCAATAGATGCCATCTTGGACTAAGTGGTTTAATTTGAGTGTTTTTCAGATTTAAATCGATTTATATTACTTAGTTGCTGGGTTAATATTTTAAAGAATATTTATACAGCTTCCCAGAAATAAATTTAAGAATGTTTTCAGCAGATTTGCCATTAATAAATTTAATTCAGTGTTAATAATTTAAGCCGTTAAGTTTTAATTTAATTTTTCCCTATTAATTAATCACTTTAAAAATGTTAGTTCCATTTAGAGACATCAGGCCTCTGAAAAATTATTCTACTACTGTTGAATAGTAGTAGAGTAGAGTTTTCTGTTCCAAAACCTAAAAAATGTTTTAAATTTAAAGCGAATTTCTAAAATTCCAAGTTTTGAAAGTTGCATAAAATGTTTCACATATATTAAAGAGTTTATTTTTAATACCTTAAATCACTAACAAGAATTACGGCTAATTTCTGATGTCTTGACCATAATATTTCAGTATTGAACTCCGTAAAACTATGTTCTCCGACGTTTAAATGAAGGCAAAGATTTATCAAATACATTATTTCAAGTTTCTTAAATTAAATTCTATAAATAATAAGTTATTAAATTACCCACTCTTGTATGCCTTAAAATTTAAAAATATTTAATCCGAAATACACAAATATTGTTATATTATTATTATTATTATTATAATTATTATTATTATTATAATTCCTATTCTGTTTGATTTATATTTAAGAAATTCTGTAAAGTCTTCAGGGTTGTGATATACATTCTGCAGCCTTAAAAAGTAATACAAATCGTAACAAGAAAATTTATTTCAAAATAATTTTTAGATATTCTTGGGTGTTTGTAAGGTTTAGAATTTTTAAAAAGATCTTTTACCCTCTGTTGTGTATTGACAAATTTAGGGAAATACTTGTATAAATAATATATAAATAATAAGAAGACAAAGACTAGTTAGTAGAGTCACTTACCTTCGCTGAAATCTAACCATATCCTCCTCTTCACCTGTTTCATTCCAGCTCCAAGAAGTACCCGCACGTGTTGCGAACTCCGGAATACAGCCACTCCACAGGCAGCGACTACCCAGATCACGGTGGCTACCTCACCACGGATGGTCGGCTGATGCACGAGACGACCAGCGATGCGGGAATCTACCATGTGCGCCAGGGCAGCGAGCACTCCTCGCCCAGCCTTCACTCCCCAGCCATACAGAGCGCCGGCTACGAGAACGAGCACTCGCTCAACGAGGCGGTGCTGGCGGCGCACAGCCACAGCCACAGTCACTCGCCCATGCCGATGGTGTCCAGTGCGTATGTGACAGGAGGCAGTGCCTCGAACTCCCTGATTAACAGCAACGTTCCCCTGCTGGGTGGCGGCGGAGGCGGCACGTCGGTCTTGAATAAATTTCTGTCCCATCCGCATGCGATGCAGGCAGGAGGATCTGGGCCCATGGAGGACTGTGCCTCACACTCGCCCATCGAGCCGTCGTCCATGTGGAGCTACGACTACAAGGGCGAGCTGTGTGCCCCCAATTGTGGCTACCTGGAGCGGCACAAGCCGATGCCCGCCGACCTCAAGTATCGGCCCGGCGGAACCCAGTCAAAAAGTGCCAAAGAATCGCGCATCCGGCGGCCAATGAATGCCTTCATGGTCTGGGCCAAGATTGAGCGCAAGAAGCTGGCCGATGAGAATCCGGACCTGCATAATGCCGATCTCAGCAAGATGTTGGGTGAGTTTAAGAATTATTTAAAGAGGAATTACCTGGAAAAACCTACCACAAGAAGGCCTTTAACCTAATCCCTAACTACTCCTCCTTCTCTTGATATATTCCCCATCTCTTAGGCAAGAAATGGCGCTCTCTGACCCCCCAAGATCGAAGACCCTATGTGGAGGAGGCCGAGCGCCTAAGGGTGATTCATATGACGGAGCATCCGAACTACAAGTACCGACCCCGGCGACGCAAGCAGTCCAAGCTTAGGGCCATGCAGCCCGGCGCCGGCAAGGATCAAAGCGAGAGCTCACCCAATCCCGCAGCCAAGACGAATTCCAAGCTGGCCACGCCTCCCCTGGGCACTGGCTCCTCCAGCTACCCAACGCCCACCACCGACGAAAGCACCTGCAATTCCACGAACCAGAATCAGAACCAGAATCAACCAGGGGGGAGTGGCCTCTATGAGCAACCCCTGAAGCCCACGTACTCGCCCAGCTCCGTGGACTGCTACAGCAATGCGGACAGCTCGGAGCAGATCGAATCCCTGGCTTCCAACTGTGCACCCTCGCCCACAGGAGGAGGCGGCAGCTATGACAGCTCCCTGCTGCTGAAGAAGCTCACAAAGGCTCCAAGTCGAGCGGCCAAGGCCCGGCAGGATAACAAGCTGGCCAAGGCCGAGGCGGAGAAGAGCAAGGTGCAGGCGCAGAGCCAGCAGCAGCAGCAGGGACTCTATGCCCCCACCTCGTATCCGCTGGCTCCGACATCCGTGGCCGTGGTGGCTGCCCGGGGCATGTACGTGACCTGCAACAATCGGGGTCTCCTCGACCACGGGCACTCCGTCAAGGGCACCTTTTACCCGCCCGTCTCCGTGTCCGAGGATGAGGGAGGAACCTCCATGCGGAGCAGCGTGAGTGTCCTGCAGCAGCACTGCAACCTGGCCACGGTGACGCCCTCCAGCTCCTCGGGACCCATTCCAGCCAGCGAGATGAGCAGCTACACGGTCTCCATGGCGGATAACTGCGGCAATCTCCGGCTCAGCATGAACGAGCTGGCCGCCCAGGAGTATCTGCCCAGCGCCAATGCCTACGGCATGCAGTACGAGGACTTCCTGCGGTATCAATCGAATGAAATGGATTACTCCACCTCTTCCTCAGCGGCATTGGAGCACAAGGAACCCTCTCCGGAGGGAGCAGGCCAAAAGAGCTTGAAGTACCCGGACACGAACCAGAACTACGATGACTACGAGGCGGAGGCCTACAGCAACGCCATGCTGCCGGCGACAGCGGCCAGCTACTACACCCAGCTCCCCTATGCGCCCACCTCGCTGGCCGCCTTCCCGCTCCAGCTGGCCGTGCCCTTCCAGCAGTCCTCAGCAGGTGGCTATGGTGGGCAGCCCATGCAGAGCTCCTACCTGCACTATGGTAACTACTCCGGATACGAGAGCATGCCGCAGGCTCAGGCTCAGGCCCAGTCCCAGCAGCAGCCCCCCCAGCAGCAGCAGCAGCAGCATCAGCAGCAGTCCTCGCACTCGGCTCCGCCTGCCTTGCCTGCCCAGACAGTGACCTCCAATCCCGCTTCAGCTGGTGCCCTGCAGCAGCATCATCATCATTTCGGGCCAGGACCCGGCATGGTGGGCGTGGGCGTTGGGGTAGGAGTGGGTGAAATGCTGTTCGAGCAGCAGCAGCGCAAGGACGATGAGATTAGCAACATTCTGGCTGGAGTGCGGAAGACCTGCTACAGCAACTGACTCGAAGGAGACTCGGATTTGTAATTTTGGTAACTTAAACTAGAGAGCTCAGAGAGAGTGTGGTTATAGGTAGTCTTAAGCCTGCTTCCAAGCCCCTAATCCTTCTTAGAACTTATACTTAGAACCCCTTGTATTGTTTTTAGTTTTTAGAAATTTATAAAAAGAAAAATACAAAAACAAAAGACATTTAAACGAAATGAAATAAAGTAAAGCCTAAGAAAGTAATCGAAATCGAAAGCTTCTCTGATGTGGAACGCATTTCCCAGTGACAGGGTGGAACGCGGGTCCAGCCGTGACCATATGACACAGCCACCCGATATATACACGACGGGCGGAGTCTGCGCCCTGGCCAGTTCCATCAGGTTGTGTGGAGTGCAAAGATTTTTCTTTTCTCATTCGCACACGGCCAAAAGATTTTTCCCACGTTACATAAATTTTCGCACCGTATTTTTTCCTAAAACTATTTTCTGGTCCTCTAAACTGGCTCCAGCTTTAGTTCGCAACTGGATATCCCGAACCGAGTGAGAGCAGGATGCTTAAGTGTCCGATAAAAGCCTGATTAACCTGGCTGGGCGCCAAGACAGAGGAGTCACCGTCATCCCACAAAAAACGCGAAATCAGAGACAAAATTCCAGTTTTATTTTCTAGATCAGAGTTAAGGTAATCAGAGGCAACCGGAAACGGAAGTGGGGAGTCGCGATAGTGTGACTTCAAGCAAAATTCTGGCCTTAGGCAAAATCGATAAGCAGCAGCAGCAGTCTCAGCCTCAGCCTTCGCCTTCTTGACACCACCAGCAGCCGCCGCCATCTAAACCCACCATCTCCATCCCATCGCCATCGCCAGCATAGCCATCCCACCATCATCCGTGCCGCTCGTAGCTCGTAGCCAGCATCCGATTCGGATTTCGATACCAAAATGTCATTCATAGCCAAGTTGAAGGCCACGCCATTGCCGCCCCTGAGAAACATACTGAACGTGGCCGTGCAAACGGCCCGACAGACAATTCCAGAGCGCAAGGACTACGAGCAGCCGCCAGGGAGTACGCAGCAGCAGCAGCACCAGCACCCGAATCCCCACCAGCCACAGCCCTCGGGCATGGAGGAGACCACAGAGATGAGCTCGAATCCCTTTCGGAATGCGGGCAACTGGACAGGTGCGGAGGGCGAGGGCGATGGCGAGTACAAGGGCGAGTACCAGAGCACATCCTTCAATGAGTACGATGGGAGGTATCAGCAAACGGATGGGTTCAGGTGGGTGTCCCTTAAAGATAACCATTAGGAATCCTTAACTAACTTATAAATCTTATCCCCAGGCAAGGCAGCATCGCCTCCGAGGGCAGCTCCTTCGTCTGCGAGGGCGAAGGTGGCGGCGGCTGCAAGATCGACGAGTTCCAGGCGGCCTGGAATGTGACCAATGCCATCCAGGGCATGTTCATCGTGTCGCTGCCCTTCGCCGTGCTCCATGGCGGCTACTGGGCCATCATTGCCATGGTGGGCATAGCGCACATCTGCTGCTACACGGGCAAGGTGCTGGTGCAGTGCCTCTACGAGCCGGATCCCACCACCGGACAGATGGTGAGAGTAAGGGACAGCTACGTGGCCATTGCCAAGGTATGTTTTGGGCCCAAGCTGGGCGCTCGGGCCGTGAGCATTGCCCAGCTGATCGAGCTTCTGATGACCTGCATCCTGTACGTGGTGGTGTGCGGCGACCTGCTGGCCGGAACCTATCCGCAGGGCTCCTTCGACTCGCGCTCCTGGATGCTGTTCATCGGCATCTTCCTGCTGCCCATGGGCTTCCTGAAGTCCCTGAAAATGGTCTCGACGCTGTCCTTCTGGTGCACCATGTCCCACATCGTGATAAATGCCGTCATCCTGGGCTATTGCCTGCTCCAGATCGGTGACTGGGGCTGGTCCAAGGTGCGCTTCAGCATCGACATGGAGAACTTTCCCATTTCCCTCGGTGTGATTGTGTTCTCGTACACCTCCCAGATCTTCCTGCCCACCCTGGAGGGCAACATGACCGATCGCTCCAAGTTCAACTGGATGCTGGACTGGTCCCATATCGCCGCAGCCGTGTTCAAGGCTGGCTTTGGGTACATCTGCTTCCTGACCTTCCAGAACGACACCCAGCAGGTGATCACCAACAACCTGCACTCGCAGGGCTTCAAGGGCATGGTGAACTTCTTCCTGGTGATCAAGGCCATCCTCAGCTACCCGCTGCCCTACTACGCCGCCTGCGAGCTCCTCGAGCGCAACTTCTTCCGGGGTCCGCCCAAGACGAAGTTTCCCACCATCTGGAACCTGGACGGGGAGCTGAAGGTCTGGGGCCTGGGCTTCCGCGTCGGGGTCATTGTGTCCACCATCCTGATGGCCATCTTCATACCCCACTTCTCGATATTGATGGGCTTCATTGGCAGCTTCACGGGCACCATGCTAAGCTTCATCTGGCCGTGCTATTTCCACATCAAGATCAAGGGCCATCTGCTGGACCAGAAGGAAATAGCCAAAGACTACCTCATCATTGGGCTGGGCGTGCTCTTCGGCGTCATAGGAATCTATGATTCCGGCAATGCCCTGATAAATGCATTCGAAATCGGTCTTCCCTTCTAAGTTTTCCGAATTATTTTGGGTATTCCTAGCTCTCTTGGGGCATGGCAAGTCTTCCAGGTGTCTAGGCATCATTTGGCCATGCCCGAGAGGGCTAGGATACAGATATATATATACCATTAACTCGAAACTCGAAAGTATAAAGAAATCGAAAACAATAATGTTTAGTCTGTAAGTGAAACGCAACGCAAGTCTTCCAAACAAGCGAACAAATGTCTTCCAAACATAAATAATGATAAGTTAAGTATATACAAAAGAGCATATTTACGGTATTAACGGTATTAATGCATTATATAAGATATAGAGAAATTGAACAGAGACAGAGAAAACAATAAACTGCATATGTACACCATTATACAAGAAATACAAAGCGAAATCGAAATGTACGAGCATGTTATAGATAGAACTCATTGTTTATAAAGATATATATATATATATATACTTATTATAGTCGAATGGATTTTTTTAACGTTTAAATATACAGTTACCTATACATACTAGCCCCTAAAAACGACACTAGCATCTTTTAAACTCTCAATAAAGACGTCATCTCCAGTTGATCCCAAAAGCAAAGTCGATCGCCATTTGAAAAATATTATAGATTTATTGTTAATTCTCGATCTCGGATTGTGTATAATATATTGTCATGGAAGCTTAGGCGTCTAGTGTTAACATGGGATATGTATTTGCGGTATTTTAGTGAGGCAAAGGATAGCTTTCTCGGTTTCTCGGTTGCTGGGTTAGTTTGAGGTCTTGAAGAACTTGTGTTCTTGAGTACTCCTGGTATGCTGGAATGCACCTTTGTTTATCTTATGCACCGCACACGTGGTGCTCGGGGCAGTTATGTATTCGCTCTTGTAGAGACTGGAGCCGGTGAACTTGTCGTTGCCCAGGCTAATCGAGGACTGATTGCCGCGTCGGGTGGTCACCATGCGCTCGCTGTGATGGCCGTGGGCACTGCTGTAGGAGGGGAAATCGATGCCCCCGCTGGACACATGCTGGCTTCCCCGGTGACGTGTTCCGGCGGCCTGCAAGTGACTGGATTGAGATGGAAAATCGATGCCACCCCCGCCCGACACATGGGTGCGTGTCACAGTTGTTCCTCCACCTCCACTTCCACCGCCACCCGAAATTATCCTGGACATCGAGGTTGACGATGACGAGTTCTTGACGTTGTTCTCCTTGTGCACGTTACAGGACACGTTGCGACGCTCGCTCGAGAAGCTCGAGGTGTTCAGGTCCGAGTCTCTGTTCTGCCGGTGGATGCTGCTGTAGCTCTGACGCTGCTCCCCGCCATGGGGGGCACTGCTGGAGGGTTGCTCGTGCAGATTCAGAATGCTCTTGCGCATCATCTTGCCATTGGAGGTCAGGCTGCCATTGGCCGTGTTCGAGTCGCTGGTGATGTTCTTGCGATGGAAGATCGTATTCGAGACGTCGGCCTCCGAGGAGAACTCGCTTTTGCGGTGATGGAAGTGCTTGGAAGTGCTCGTGTTTGAGGTTGAGCTGCCAGTCACAATGTTGTGGCTGGAGTTCCTGCCACCGGAAACCACTCGGGAGTCGTCGGTGACTCGATTTGATGTGTCACCGCCGATGATGTTGCTGGATGTATTCCTTCCAGAAACCACACGGGTTGTGGATGATGTTTCCCCAGTGATGTTGCTGGAAACATTCCTTCCCGAGACTACCCTTGTGTTTGAGTCGTCGGTGACTCGACTTGACGTGTCACCACCTATGATATTGCTGGAGACATTCCTTCCGGAAACCACACGCGTTGTGGATGAAGTTTCCCCGGTGATGTTGCTGGAGACATTCCTTCCCGAGACCACCCTGGTGGTTGAGTCCTCCGTCACGTTGCTGCTCACATTTCTGCCAGAAACTATGCGAGTCGAGGAAGAGTCGCCAGTTACAGTTCCTCCGGAAACCACTCTTGAGGTGGTGTCACCACCTGTAATACTCCTGGTGACATTTCCCTGATTCGATTCGATGGCGCTGGTGGACAGATCAGTTTGGACCAGGTTGTGGTTCCTCTGCATCGACGTGGTTTCCTTGTGAATGTTTTGGGTATTCTCAATGTTTGTCGTCGTCGTATTCTTGGCCACATTCTCGATCACGTTGATCTTGGCTGGCCTCTTGACGTACTCGGTTTCGGGCTCCTTCTTGTGGCGACTTCCTATCACAGTGGTGACCTTCTTCGTGGAAACCACAATGAGACCGTCTACGGGGTTCTGGCTGTTGGAATCGACTTGCTTCACTGCGTCCTTGCCGGACACAAAGTTCATCTGGTTGGTGGTCTTGAGGATGGCCGTATCACTGCCCAGGGTAATGGAAGAGCTGTTGTGCTTATATTTCTGAGTGCGTTGAACCTTATCCACGGTTGTCTTGTTGGTCGTCGTTTTGTAGTCATCCTTTCGAGTGAATGTCATGGAACCTTCCGACTTCAAGTTGTCCACCGGGCGCTTGGGAGTTTCTCGCTTAATCGTCTCTGTAACTAAAGTGCTATCGGTCTCGCTTCGGTCGGTTCTCTTGTAGAACTCTCCCTCCGGCTTCAGGTTGTCCTTGGGTTTCTTCTGGACGGGACGCTCTGCAGGCCTAAAGGCCGTCTTATCGGGTGTGTAGAACTCGCCTTCCACCTTCAGGTTATCGCTTGGCTTCACCTGTTCGGGCCTCTTGACATGATGGTACTCCTCCTTCTGGGTGAATGTCATCTCACCCTCGCTCCTCAGATTGTCTTTGCGAATCACCGTCTTCACCCTGTCGGCAGGCCTGAAGCCTTCCTTGTCGGGAATGTGCATCTTGCCCTCTGGCTTCAAGTTATCGACGTACCTCTTCTGCTCTGGGCGAGAGCCAGGCTCATACTTCGGCTTTTCAGGGGTGTACATAACGCCTTCAGGCTTCAGATTGTCCTCTGGCTTCACCGGAGTAGGTCTTACAACATGCTGGTATTCAGTTTTTTCCGTGAAGGTCATTTCTCCCTCAGAGCGAAGATTGTCTTTGTGAATAACTCGTGTCACCTTATCAGCGGGTCTGTACTTGGCCTTATCTGGGATATCCATCTCACCCTCTGGCTTCAGGTTGTCCTGAGGTTTCTTCTGCTTGGGTCTCTCACCAGGCTGGAAGCTCTGCTTCTCTTGAACATAGAATTCTCCTTCCGTTTTCAGGTTGTCCTTATGCCTCACAACGGTTACTCGCTCTCCAGGCCGATACTTCGGCTTTTCGGGACTGTAGAACTCTCCCTCGGGCTTCAAGTTATCAGTTGGCTTCACTTGCTCTGGTCTGACAACATATTGGTACTCCTTCTTTTCCACAAAGGTCATCTCACCTTCAGTGCGTAGATTGTCCTTTTGAATGATCTTCTCGGTTTTATCCGCGGGCTTATAAACCTGCTTCTCGGGCTTAACAAACTCTCCCTCAGGCTTCAGATTATCCACAGGTTTCTTTGCTACCGGTCGCTCGCCTGGCTTATAGCCTGGCTTCTCTGGCGAATAGAATTCGCCTTCAGGCTTCAGATTATCCTCATGGCGAACTTGGGATGGGCGCTCGCCAGGTCTGTACGGTTGCTTTTCAGGACTATAGAAGTCTCCTTCCGGTTTTAAGTTATCGTGTGGCTTCTTCTGAACAGGTCTCTCGGCGGGCCTGAATCCAGGCTTATCCGGAGTGTAGAATTCTCCCTCTGGTCGCAGATTATCCTCAGGACGAACTTGGGAAGGTCTTTCCCCAGGCTTGTACTTCGGCTTCTCGGGACTATAGAATTGTCCTTCGGGTTTCAGGTTGTCCTCTGGCTTCTTCTGAACCGGTCTTTCTGCAGGTCGGAAGCCAGGCTTATCTGGAGTGTAGAATTCTCCCTCTGGTCTGAGATTATCCTCTGGCCTTACTTGAGAAGGTCTTTCTCCTGGCTTGTACTTCGGCTTCTCGGGACTATAGAATTGTCCTTCGGGTTTCAGGTTGTCCTCTGGCTTCTTCTGAACCGGTCTTTCTGCAGGTCGGAAGCCAGGCTTATCTGGAGTGTAGAATTCTCCCTCTGGTCTGAGATTATCCTCTGGCCTTACTTGAGAAGGTCTTTCTCCTGGCTTGTACTTCGGCTTCTCGGGACTATAGAATTGTCCTTCGGGTTTCAGGTTGTCGGCTGGTTTAACTTGATCAGGACGTACAACATATTGATATTCTTTTCTTTCGACAAATGTCATTTCGCCCTCAGTGCGAAGGTTGTCCTTCTGAACGATCTTCTCAGTCTTCTCAGCTGGCCTGTAGACTTGTTTCTCAGGCTTTTGGAACTCTCCTTCCGGCTTAAGATTGTCCTCTGGCTTCTTCTGAACAGGTCTCTCGGCGGGACGGAATCCAGGCTTATCCGGAGTGTAGAATTCACCTTCAGGTTTAAGATTATCCTCCGGACGAACTTGGGAAGGCCTTTCTCCTGGCTTGTACTTCGGCTTCTCGGGGCTGTAGAATTCTCCTTCGGGCTTCAAATTGTCGGTTGGCTTAACTTGATCAGGACGTACCACATACTGATACTCTTCCCTTTCGACAAATGTCATTTCGCCCTCAGTGCGAAGGTTGTCCTTTCTGATAATCTTCTCAGTCTTCTCAGCAGGCCTGAATACATGTTTCTCAGGCTTCTGGAATTCTCCTTCAGGCTTAAGATTGTCCTCAGGCTTCTTTTGGACTGGTCTCTCAGCAGGTCTGAAGCCGGACTTCTCTGGTGTGTAAAATTCTCCCTCCGGTCTGAGATTATCCTCCGGACGGACTTGGGAAGGCCTTTCTCCTGGCTTGTACTTCGGCTTCTCGGGGCTGTAGAATTCTCCTTCGGGCTTCAGATTGTCCTCTGGCTTCTTCTGAACTGGTCTTTCTGCAGGTCTGAAGCCGGGCTTCTCTGGTGTGTAGAATTCTCCCTCTGGTCTGAGATTATCATCAGGACGGACTTGGGAAGGCCTTTCTCCTGGCTTGTACATCGGCTTCTCGGGGCTGTAGAATTCTCCTTCAGGCTTAAGATTGTCCTCAGGCTTCTTTTGGACTGGTCTCTCAGCAGGTCTGAAGCCGGGCTTCTCTGGTGTGTAGAATTCTCCCTCTGGTCTGAGATTATCCTCCGGACGGACTTGGGAAGGCCTTTCTCCTGGCTTGTACTTCGGCTTCTCGGGGCTGTAGAATTCTCCTTCGGGTTTCAGGTTGTCCTCAGGCTTCTTCTGAACGGGTCTCTCAGCAGGTCTGAAGCCGGGCTTCTCCGGTGTGTAGAATTCTCCCTCCGTTTTGAGATTATCCTCAGGACGGACTTGGGAAGGCCTTTCTCCTGGCTTGTACTTCGGCTTCTCGGGGCTGTAGAATTCTCCTTCGGGCTTCAGATTGTCCTCTGGCTTCTTCTGAACTGGTCTTTCTGCAGGTCTGAAGCCGGGCTTCTCTGGTGTGTAGAATTCTCCCTCTGGTCTGAGATTATCATCAGGACGGACTTGGGAAGGCCTTTCTCCTGGCTTGTACATCGGCTTCTCGGGGCTGTAGAATTCACCTTCGGGTTTCAGGTTGTCCTCAGGCTTCTTTTGGACTGGTCTCTCAGCAGGTCTGAAGCCGGGCTTCTCCGGTGTGTAGAATT